>JAEIIG010013870.1:0-30025 GCA_018904695.1 Drosophila parvula
AAAAAGCTTACTACAAGTTTCCTAGACTGATCAGTTAGTTTTAATAGTATTTAACTCTTAATAGACTTCTAATTTTAAGCAATTTTCCTAAGGAACTTGCCACATTTTGTTTCTCTGTTGCCGAGATGCGAATGCAAGCAAAACGTTGCCTACTTTTTTGAGACCGTCGTCTAGTTCAAACACACCGCAAACTAAGAGAGCAGCGAGAGGGGGTCAAGACAGGATGTGCCTCACCTACCCCACGTAGGTGTGTGTGTGTGTGTGCCTGTCTTTTGTTTGCTTTTGCCGTTGAAAATCAGGCTATCGATTTTTTTTTTGTACCCCCCTACAAGGAGCAACTGCGAGGATATGGGGGCGTGGCCGGTTACTTGCGCTTTTTCCGCATGCTTTCTGTTTACTTTTCCACCGAGAACGACGGACACGACACGGCCCGTTGACGTTGAAGGAACAGGAATAGGAAGCACAGGCGGCAGGCGGGCAGGCTCAACTTTAAGCAGATTTCCATCTGCTGTGGCAAGGCGTAAGCGGAAAAGTGGCCACTGAAATGGAAATTCAATTTGAAAATGCTGCAGACGGGCGGTCAATCAAAGAGTTTGACAGTTTGGACACCCACCTGGTGTGGGTTATTTAATTTGCAAATAGAAACTAATTTACCGGCAATTAGCAGCAGCAGCACAAGCACCGAAGGCCAACGCAAACATGAACACGAATCAGACAGGTAGGTCCTGTGTCGTCCTCCCAGGATCCCAATCATTGTGTTGGCCTGCTAAGCAATTAATGATTTTCAGTTAATTTGAGAGGCAAGTCGGCCATGAAATTGAATTTAAGACGCCGAGCACGTACCAGCAATCATAACTGACCAAATAGACAAAACAAAAATAAAAAGTACAACGCCCAGCGCTGAGAATACGAGAAGTATTCCTCTCAATTAATGGCAAGTTTATAGAGTCCAAAGAGGAAGTATGGCCAGGCAAGATGAAGTGTTCATATCGGGGAAGTCACGTATTCGGGAAGTGAGCAAATGAATCGAGAATGAGGCCAATTTAAGGAGGGGTTTTTCTACTACAAAGAAAGCTTAGCTGTTTGTGGGGAATAATATGGAGGAAAAGGGTAATTAGGAAGGGAAAAGCGTTATATGTATACAGGGGTGCCACAGAAATCAGTAGGGCGTTTTAGAAGCCTTAAAAAAGGTGGCATAGATTATGCTACAACATTTTACATCTTAAAAGAACAAACTTAGACTGAATCTAGTACTTCGAAAATATTGTTAGACACCTTTTTAGGGATCTTATAAACCCTACGTATTTCTGTATCCATCTACAAGTACTTAAATATAATAACAAATATAACAAAGAAGTAAATAAATTATTACAAATTCTGCTATTCCTTCTTTATTCAAATTCAAAACTTCTGCAATGCAAAGAAACCCAATTAATTGAAACTCCCTAATTCAAACCCGGGCATTATGACCAGTTTCAGTCTCTGTCTTTGCTTCAAACATTACTGAAACAGGCCAATTTAACACCATCCTCCTGCACCATTTTTTCATCAGCATTTCTCTCTATTTTTCGGTTGAAATGCTGTCAGCGCAATTTTCGCAGAGGCCATCAGCAAGCAATTGTCAAACAGTGACAATCGAGCTGGAAAAGCCCCGGGAAAAAGTACGCACTGCAGGTGTCCGCTGCTGTGCATGTTGGAATGCTGGATTTTAATTGAAATTACGTGCAAACTTAATTCAATTAAACTGGGAGGCCCTTCCTTAAGGGTCAGCTTTAAACAACGAAAAAAAACGAAACCTAATTGACTTTCTAATAGTTGAGCAAATAGTTGTGTTCGCCTCGAAAGAATGCAACAAAGCTCTGGCCAGACAATCAAAGTATGTTTGGGGGATGCTGAGCTGTTGGAGAGCCCACGAAAAAACCACCCACAGGCAGCCGGAAAATCTTTTGCCACACACAAGAATTTTCTTTTCGCTCGCTAGCTCTTTTTTTTGTGCCCAGATTGTCTTGTTTGTTACGGCAAATAGTTTTAATGGGCGGCGGTATTCCGGCGAGAGCAGTCCAACTTTTTCCACAAGAAGACAATGGTGGGGGTGGGGCCAGAAAAGTGTTGGTGGAGAGAGGAGGTTGGACTCCCTTCAATTTACAGCAATTTGTTATGAAATTCAAAGGGATCTGCATGGTTTTACTTCCTTGGCAATTTGCAAGGCAATTAAACTTGACGGGGGCGAAAGTTTCCCTTTTTTCTCTCTTTCTCTCTCTTCCAACCGCCTTTCCGAATATTATTATTCCCTGGCCCGCACCATGTTGCGTATGCGCAACGTTTGACCATGGCCAGAGGGAGAAGCTCCTGCTGAAATAAAAACTGCATAAATAAACACTTTGGCTGAACACGGACTTTTCGACTACTACGACTCCGACTCCGACTCCGATTGTGAGTCCCTTACTCTTCCATGTAATTCCGTGATTGCGCATTTATGGCTTCATTTGCCTCAAACATTTTTATGTCCAATTTGTTTGAGGAGGGATGTCGGTTGGGGGATAAAATCGGAGGGAGAGCTGAGGCTTCCTTTTGTGGTAATTTGCAGCGTCCTTTGAACCCCTCCCTCCACAGTCTCTCTCTGCCCGCCTTATCGAACATTTGTCCTGCGGCATTTGGCCATATTTTACTTTAAATGTGGCCTTCATGTAAATGAAGACTCCACTCTTTAGTCCTTTATTTCGAAATCCATATATCAACATTGTACTTACCGCCGCCGCTGCACAAATTAAGGTCACATTTACCGAACATTCTCTCGCGATTTTCACTTGGTCGCCTTGGTCTGTGCGTCATCATTAAATAAGGGAAAACCGAACTGAGCACAAAACGAAGCAACGGCAAACGTAAAAAGGAAATTGCGTAATTTCATTAATAAAATAACACTGCCGGGGAAATGGAGAGCATTTCGGCGGTTCTTTCAGTGGTGGTGGTGGTGGCGGCGGTTGGTGGTTCACTTTAGTGGTTTGGATTTTACACAATAGTCCTTGGTTCATGGAAGGGGGGAATAGGGATTGGGATTGGCCATGAAATCTTCCACTTTTGCATAGTAAATGTGGCCAAAAAGGGGATTAAACTTACCAGATCTCTCTACGGATTTTCATGGTTTTTTTTGTTAATTTTAATATCTAAACTAGTTCTAATTAAATCAGGCTTCTTTTATGGCAATATTTAAAACCTAAATACCTTTAAAAACTTTATACCCCGTATCTTTGAATGGCTTGCCTGATAAAGTTGGCCGACCAGAGTTTTGTTACAACTTATAGTACTTCCTCCTACTATAAAATTCCCATAGTTTCGTTCGGCCAAAGTTTGTCATCGATTTGTGAACTTTTCATTATTGACTAAGGTAACATAAGTCGGCTTAACCTATTTTTCATTACTCCTTTCACAACGCCCCGATTGCCTTGAGTGCCTGGAATTTATGGGTGGGGTAGGGAGCTACCAAAGAAAAACATGAAGCGGAAAACGTGGGAAATGGGGGGAAAATATGAAATACCTGCAAGGTTGCTGAAGAAAAGAGCAAAAGAATAAAGTTTCACAAAACTTATGAATTATATGGCAAAGTTGAGGCGTAAATAGAAACTACAATGTCGACGGGGCAGCTCCACCTTCTCCTATTGCCACTCGTCCTAGTCCTCGTCCTTGCCCATGGCTTGCCTATATTTCTTTTTTTTTTTTGCTTTTGTGGCTCACGTTTCAGTTGGAAATTGCGAGTAACGAGGAAAATTAAAAAGCAATATACAAACAGCAATCACGCACACACCAGCAGCAAGGAAGAAGGAAAGAAAGCCGAAGCTCAAATTAAAGAAAGTCAAAATGTGCACTGAGAAGAAATGAATAAAAGATAAGAATTGTTTTAAGAGAGTTTTGTCTAGTTATTTAATGAATTTACAGATTTATTTTAAGGGAAAACTTAAGCTTTATTAGTAATAATTAATTATTTAGAGTCAAAGATTATTTAAGGGTATTCCTATTATTTTGGGAGTGCTGCAGTATTTTGAAGGCCTTAAAAAGGTTTCCAAATAATACGTAAGAATTAGTAATGTAATAAGTAATAATTTACACTGAATTTCTTACTTTTTGCCTTAATTTAAGAGGTTTGAAACCTCTTAAGAGGTTTTAAAGATATCTGCAGCCTTTTAGTTATATTATTTATAAGTTCTAGTTTCTTTTTCTTTCTCTGTATTGCCTGTGTACATGTGGGTGTGTCCTGAGCCTAAAAGTAGGCATCAAAAGCACACGCGTGCGGTCATTAAGTAATTCGGTTTAATGGTCAGCGAGCTGGCCACTCTTTCGCCTCAAACTCCCGCCTTTTTCCTTACTTTTCCCTCACTTTTCCCTCACTTTTCCCTGCCACCACTTTCCACTTGTGGGCGGCCTAATGAGCCACACACACAGAACGCGAACAGAACACGCCGAAAGTGCGCTAATGTTTGTTTGTGGCATTAATTTTGTTTACAAGTCGTTTGTGCAATAGGACCCAGACCGGACCCCGAACTGTCACTATCCTTTCGTTAGCGGCTTCGACGCACACACTCTCTTTGTTGCTAAACTGTGCGGAGCCATCTCCTCCATCATTCATTCAATTTGCGTTCTGTTTTTATTGCGCCTTAGCTCAGACTACAAATATTTGAGTTGCACTCATTCAGCCGAGGAAGAAGGGGTGCCATCTCTGGGAGGAGAATGGAAATGGACACTTTCTCGAGAGGAGAACACTTAATTGATTGCTTTTCAGCTTGGGTGGGAGGGTTTGGCTCTGCGTAATTGATATTTAATTAAAGCGCAGCTCTCTTGAAGTACTTGCCAACTCATGAGTGTCGTCGTTCTGCCGGGGGAGGAGGGAAGACCCATCGCAACCGGAGAGACATTGAGCGTGAGTAATGGCAGCAGTCATCGCTGGGAAAGGAAGTAAGCTAGTAAGAAATTCAAGGAGACTTCAGGAAATTGCAAAAAATAGGAAATTAAATCAACTACTACTGGCCAGTGGGTGAAATTCTACAGATTTTACTGCCTTAGCTGCCGACGAAGAAGTCATTCAGTTCAAGTAGTTTAAAGGCAATCAACTCGTGCTTGAATCATAATAAAAGAGATTCAATTTAATAAAAGAGAGCTTGCAAAGTAAAGGAATTTGATGACAACGAAATTCTTCAAGTCGAAATCAGAAATACAATATTGCTTGACAAATATAAAGAATAATAAGGAAGCAAGAACGATTGGAAAATAAATACTTAATATGGCTTGGCAAATTTAAGAAGGTATTTTAGTAAAATGCAAACATATTTGCTTTAAGACTCAGATGAAACGCAGATGAATTCAAGATGAAATTAAATATAAACATTCAGCATTTAATGGAATTTCTTTAATACAGTTTTATTTGATAAAACTTTTCCCTTTCCCCTAACAAAAACCCACATAAACTTGAGTGGGTAAAAATACGCCAACTAATTCGAAATAATTTCAACAAATCCCTCTTTTGTCTGAAACAAAATCCACACTTGAGGAAAGCACAACAAAAACTATGTCAAAGTGAAAATGGGTAGCCAGTCGTAGAAGGAAAGTAGAAAATAGAAAATAAAAATAGAAACAGAAACCGAAAACACTCCAATTGCAGCAAATCAAGTCGAACGAACAACTTTGTGTGTATATGCCACTTGAAACTTTTCCGGCTTTTCCGCAGACAAGCCGAGGAGGAGAAGGAGGAGGAAGGAGGCAGCGGTAGTTATAGGCAGTTAGCCAGTTGGCCAGGTCCTCGAGCTCGTCTGCTCTCCTTGTTTGCCTTTCGGTGGTGCTGTTTCTTTTTTTTTTTTTCCTGGCCATAATTATAAATCAACTAGCTGAGTGCGCGCCCCACCTGCTGCTCCTGCTACTGCTACTGCTGCTGCTTACTCCCAACTAACTAATCCACTCAGGCCCAAAGCCAAAGGCAGCATTAAAAGCCTGCCGCCCTCGACATTTCCCATTTTGCCACCGGCGCGGCGACCCACTTGCAACAAGTTGGGTGGGGCCCATGGTACTGTGCGGGCATATTGCCATAGTTAGTTGACTCACTTTCACTCGCAGGGCGTCACAGAACCGAAACTGAAACAGAAAACAGGGGAACACTGAAAGGAAAACCAAAGTACTCCTTGAAATACCAACAAAAGGAACCAAAATATATCTCTCTAAATATAAAGAACATTGTTCTTTATTTAATTTCGATATAAGAACCTTTTCAAACAACATAAAATCAAAGGAAATCCCTTTAATTTAATGCCCAACTTGGATCCATAAACTTTCTGCCAGTGCAGAAGATAGTGAGAGGAGGTAAAGTGGAAATGCGAGCCGAGTCGAGGGCATTTCCCCTGTGTATGACATCAGCTATAATTTCCATTACGAGTCGAGCGCTGAAAATTGTACACCAGGGAGCTTATTAAGCACGCTCCCCCTTTTCGTCTTGGTAATGTGCAAATGAAATGAAATAAAAATGTCAGGGCGCGCAGGGTTCGGAATGCCAGCAAACGAAAAACACGAATTATAAAGAAATGCCAGCAAAAGCGAACGAACAGAAGGATAAAATGGAGCCACACGACACCGAAAACTTGGTCAGAATTTTCCATAATTTCACTACTGACTCGCTTTTACTCCTCTCACTTGTTGCCAATTTCATTCTGGTCTTGAAACCACCAATCCTGCCCCATAATTCCCATAATACCCCGTGCCCTGAGTAATGGTTAGCCTTAGGACAATAACTCGAGTGTGTCATGTGCGGATCGTAAATTTGCCACTGACCCAGCCATTTGCATAAATCAAGGGGTATTGCACGGACTGTGGGGGAATGTAAAACTTATAGCGCCATTAAAGTCGCATCCAAGAAGGCTTTATAATGAGTTTTGGTCACACTGGTCGCACATTGCTATCTGTGTATTTATGCAGTGTGGAAAAAAGTGAGTATAATAACTCGGGAAATGAATTAAAACATCAAAGAATAAGACTTGTATAGATGTAAATCTTTTTTTGGAATTTAAAATAAGTTCAGCTATGAAAAAAACATGTTAGTGTGACCCTAATGCCCTGAAAACACAGTTGGGAATTATAGTATGTTTATGTGAGATTTTCTTTCCTTTCCTTTAGTGTTGAAGAGTGGAACTAAGGGGATGACAGGCTCTTACGTCACTCGGCAACTAAATCAAAGCGTTTGCATACTTTACGGCGTGAAATTACATAATTTCCCTCCCCCTTTTTGGCGGTGCTCCGCTCTGCTCCTTCTCCCATTTCACGCACTTTCCCTTTGTTTTCAATTTCGTTTTAATAATCGTAAAGAGAAACGAAGGAAAAGAAGTGGGCAACTGGGGATGAGAGGACTTTGGGGAACCATGGCAACCGATGGCTCAGATTTCAACGCTT
This sequence comes from Drosophila parvula, assembly GCA_018904695.1. Classification (NCBI taxonomy): domain Eukaryota; kingdom Metazoa; phylum Arthropoda; class Insecta; order Diptera; family Drosophilidae; genus Drosophila; species Drosophila parvula. Next base: position 7,423 of record JAEIIG010013870.1, read on the forward strand.
ATTTGGCTTCTGATTATTATTTCATGCTCGTGGCGGCTGGTCGCAGTCGTCCTGAATCCCGAGCTCCGTTGCCGCCGCCGCCGCTCCGTCCTCTGAATCCCGACGAACCCTGAGTGCTGTTCTCACGCATCACGCGCCCAAAAGCATGCAGGCCATGATATTTGCTTTTTATCGCCTTCGCCACATTTCCACATTTTCCCCAGTCGCGTGGAAAAACCTCCACAGTTCGTTCATGTTCCCTTTCCGAAAAAGTTTTTGCGTGTTATTATTATTTTACTTTGCCATCTTTTTCTGCCACGTTTCGTTTTTATTTGCCCTTTTTTTTTGTTTTTTTTTTTTCTCTGCTTTTGCCCTGCACCATTCATCAATAATTCACATTGATTTCTTTTTCTCTGGCTCGTGCACTCGCCTTAATGTTAATGGCATCCCAGTTGGCTTCCATTTCCCCCTCGTCTCCTCGTCTCCGATTCGCTTTGTTTACCCTTAACCCCCGGCCCGCTCCTTGCTCCCTCCACAATTTGCAGTGTAAACAATTGACAGGAGACTGTATCGCGGGAGTAGGTACTGTCTTTCAAGGCGGGCATCATCCACCGAAGACCATTATGCACATACACAGACATATATAGTGGTATTATGCCCCCGCATGTTCAGGGGGGGGTGGCACAACTGTTACAGGTGCGAGACTCCAAGGGGACTGTGTGAATTTATGCCAAAGTACGACCTGCATTTAAATTTCCGAGGGAATATTCCCAATTCGCTGGAATTCCAAGGGAAAAGCCACTAATTCTCGGGCAACAACATCAAAGTGAATGAAAAGTTTGTTGTGTGTGTAGAAGAAGGAGATACGAAAAAAAATTAAATTAAAAAATTGAAATTAAAAAAGGCAGCTACAACATCACCTAAAAATTATAAGATAAATTTATGAAGAGATGAAGAGTAGATACACCTGCAAATATTGTTTTAATAATAAATGTAACATTCTTAAAATTGCAATAATAAAATATGATAATACTGTTTTAAATTATTGGTGGTTTTAAATAGAAAAAACTTGGCGACAAATCTATGTTCAGTTTCTAATAAAATAATGCCAATTACAACTTCATTCCAGTACATATGACACTAGATGTAAGTGTAACAAGTGTAACAATTATAACTTATGTAATTGACATTCTAATAATTGCAATAATAAAATATAATTATACTTATTCAATTTTTAATGGATTTGAATAGATTAAAAAATGAAGACAAATCTTTGTTCAGTTTCTAATAAAATAATGCTAATTACAACTTCATTCCAGTGCATATGACACTAGAATATTGATTGACAAGTGTAACCATGTATAACTTATGTAATTGACACTTTGGTAATTGTCTTCTCATCTTATTTTTTGGCATTCAATGCCAATAAATTCCTTAAAGCCATTTTTAAAGCACTTTCAGATAACTTTTGACTTTTCCCAACTCAGTTTTAAACCCTTTTTTTTTAATTTTGTTTGCCCGAGTGGCTGTATTGCTTCTGGCGATAATATGGCCACACTACACATGCAGCAGCACATGCAAAGGCATAAAACAAGGAACAAAAATGGGAAAGGAAAAGGCAGCAGCCGGAAAAACAGTGAAACACAACACTCAGTCATGCGTTTTTCCATACGGCTTGCTCCTTGTTATTCTACTCTCTTTTCTCCATACTCCTCCGCATATATCTCTTTATATACCTACCCATCCTCATTTGTGTGTGTTTGCGAAAGTATCGCATGCTGATTTGATTGGATTTGATTTAATTTTCCAATTGAAAACACTTTATCATGTTACACGTGTGTTTGTGTTCTGTGGGTGGCTGCTAAGAACAACACAACAGCAGCCCAGAAGTGAGCTGGATTCGTTGAGAAATCCTTATGGCAACGGGGCGGTTACTTGATATGACGAATAGTCACAGGCATCGGCGATATGTTGCGCCCTATTAAGCGACGGTTTCACGTAAGCCAAATCCGTCGGGGTTGTCTCCTGGCGAATGATCCCAGCAACAACAACAATTACGCCGGATGAAAAACGGGGATTTATTGGCAGGAAAAATTATTACAAAAATATACAGAGAATGAGCGCTCAACGACGTTATGTTAAATACATGTGATTGGCTTGCGGGATTTTAAACCGTTTTCCCTTATAAAGAGGCAGCTTTAGCCAGGCTCACAGAAAATTTGTAGAGCTGTGAAAAAATGTAATTAACAACCTTTATTTATAACTGATGCAACTCGAGGTACTCACACGATTTAATTGATGATAATTAAGCCATTAAAACACGAAACTAACCAGCCTCCTTTCCTCTTCCTTTCTTGCAGCAATTGTTCCGCTCACAGAATCCGGGCCTTGCTGCTGTTGCCACAAATGCGGCGGCCGCAGCAGCTGCCGCAGCAGCGGCCACATCCGCAGCGAGTGCTGCGGCAGCTGTGGGCGCACCCCCCGTTCCCGGGGCACCAAATGGTACGCTACAACAGTCGCAGCAGCAGCAACAGCAGCAGCAGCAAATGCAGATGGCAGCGGCGTCGCAGCAGTTCCTTGCCGCGCAACAGCAGGCCCAGCAGAATGCCGCCTACGCTGCCCAACAGGCCACGCCCTACGTCATCAATCCGGGCCAGGAGGCTGCACCGTACATGGGCATGATTGCTGCCGCCCAGATGCCGCAATACTATGGCGTGGCGCCCTGGGGCATGTATCCGGGCAATCTGATCCCGCAGCAGGGAACGCAGCCGCGACGCCCTCTCACGCCCTCGCAGCAGGGTGCCGAGAATCAGCCCTACCAGGTGAGTTCCGGTTGAATTTTGTACAAAAACCATTTGCAATGTACATAAGGTGTAAATAAGAGAGACGAAACGACAAGGGCTTTGCACTATATAGAGTTCAGAAACATCTAGAAACTACTCTCTAAAAATTAAAGATACAAATTCTATAAATATTTCAAAATTATAAAAATCAATGTGTAGGTAACTCCATGGAAAATCTGTACAGAGAAAGTATTTATTCGACTTTAAATTGAACTTATTTGAAAATAGATTGTGTACATTGTTAGATTCTTTAATAATATGTAAACTTTTGAATATAAACTTACAGCTAAAATTAATATTTAAATTAATAAAAATCAAATTTGTAAATTGCAAAAGAAAAGTAAAAATCAAAAGAAAAAAGAATGTAAATCGGCTTCCTCGTTCACTAGCCGGAAACGGAAACATAGCCCTGCCAACATTGTATATTTATGCTCTGTCTCTCTTCTCTCTCTCTCTCTTTTTTGTACTTACATCATCAACAACACGTTCTCCCATAACCAACAAAACAAAACAACAAACCAAAAATCTAACCCTGTACAAATCGATATCGAAATCGGCAATCGGCAATTGTGTAAAATATCGTGACGCGCCGCAGGTGATTCCGGCCTTCCTTGATCACACAGGCTCCTTGCTGATGGGAGGACCACGCACCGGTACGCCCATGCGACTGGTTAGCCCCGCCCCCGTTCTTGTACCGCCGGGCGCCGCCCGTGCCGGTCCCCCGCCACCGCAGGGACCGCAGCTTTATCAACCACAGCCGCAGACGGCCCAGCAGAATCTCTACTCGCAACAGAATGGTTCCAGTGTCGGAGGTAAGTCACTTATCATTACCACAGTGCGACACAGTGGGGCGAAATGAGTGATTTTTAGAATTATGAGATAAGAAAATCATTTATTTGTTACAAAATTATTATAAAAAATCATGCCACATGGCGTATGAGTGATTTTTGTTGGCTCTATATTTAAAATCATTTTATAACACTAACGAGAATGTGAATAATAATAAGACTAATGGCGAAAGAGAAATATTTATTACAATTAATATTGTTACAAATAAATTTGTTTACATGGCGTATGATTAATAATGTTGTTGAAAATTCACCATAGTTTTCTCTCTATATCTTGAATCCGTTTGGAAAACCTGTTGAAAGGTATACATTATTCTTCTAATCCAGAAAATTATTATAGGTATATTACAGTAAAAACAAAATTGATTAATATTTACAATAAAAGAAATTCCAATACACCAACGGTTCAACAACACTGAGTCATAAATATATCAATTAAAGTAACATACTCCTTAGGACTTAAATTCAAATTCAATTTAAAATCAAACACAGAATCTTTTAGATTTTCTAGAAAATCTTCCCATTCCTGAATTTCAATTGTCAGCTCTATACAATACAGTCGCTCATTTCGCCCAGTGTGCCCAGCAATTCCACAAATTGTAATTAGTGTAAAGTGTGGCATAATCTTCATCAACATCAATAGACCAACCCCTTTCGTTCCTTGTACAGCCTGTATATCTGTATAGCCATTAATCTCTGTTTATCTAACAATTCCCTTTGTATTAGAGGGATCTCGGGCTCGTAAACAGTAATTTTCGAGCTTGCCAACTGTCTTCGAATATGTGTCGGAACAACAATAACAATAATAATAATAGTAATAATAGAACAAAGGGGTTTTTGAGTAGCCATACTTGCTAGCCTTGTCAGCCAGCTCAACATTCAGTCTTCCGCCATGATACTAGTGCAATTTATAAATTCAAATTACCATTTCGATTATTTAGTAATAAATGCAATAGTTACCAAGTCGGGCATATCAGTTGTTTGTGGAAAATCTATATCTATATAAATAATTTACTATAGTTTTCTGCAAGCTTTTTCTCATACAAATAAATTAAATAACTTGAATAAAAATAAAAATGGCAAGCAACGTTAAAAGTTTGCATTTGTATTATATTCCCAAAGCAAAAATATTTAGAGCTCCCCAAGTATCAATTACAGGGCATACATGCATTTAGCATTAGCTGCAAATGCATTCTCTGCACATGACGAAGGAAAGCCATGAAAACCAACTGTTTGTGTCAGTAAAATTCATTTGCTTTCCATACGAACACACACATCCATACCTAACATATATAATATCTAATGCACAGAAGAGCCATCGAGAAGAAGTAAACTAACAACAATTGCATGCCGGCACGCAAAATGTTATTATTGCCAGCACAGCAGCTACTACGGCAACTTCAGCTGCAAAACTCCCGACGACGTCGACTGACTGACTCATGCAATTTTAAATGTAACGCGATGAGTTTGGGGGGGAGCGAATTTTCCAGGAGGGTGGTAGGGAAACCCTAGAAACATTTGCAATGTGGAAAAGTATGGAAAACTTTGATAGTTGTCTTGGTTTATGCAGGCAAAAATATTATAGAATATATGCTGAGACTATGAATAAGTAATTATAAATTTAGAAAGTTATATAAAAACAGGCAGTGTTAACAATTTGTACAAAAACAAATGGTAAAAAGGGAAGTTAGAATCTGATAGAAAATTAAACACAGGAACACGTGGTACATCATTTTGTATAATTATAAATTTTACGCTATGAAAAAGTCTTGTTTATTCTAGTTAGTTATTGTATCTCTTTCTAATTAAGAACTTTATTTTATATATTATCTAGAATACTTATAAAATATGAAGGTTTTCGGAAAGATCAAGCTGCACCTAAAATTATTTGACCTAAAATTTGTAGAATATTAGCAAAATTGCGGAAATAAATCCAAGGTTGGCACTAAGCTTGAATTTCTTTAATATTTACCCTTAAAAAATTTCTAAATGCGAATTGGTTGTTTTCTAAATATTACTTTCGTTGTTTATGTGATAATAAAGTTAACTAACTTTATTTTAAACATTGATCTTTATGGTTTTAACGCATATTTAAAGATATTTGCATTTAAATGTTGTTAAAAAGCAAGAAAAGTTGCTTGAGAGCTTGCTGGTAATTTATGAATTCTATAAATTCTCAAACTTAATTCCTGCACGAACTATTAAGTTCAAATACATCCCCTACAAATAGTTTGCCAAAGTGTTTGCAAGTGCCCAAAAATAACCATTTGAAATGGAATAGCTGCAAGGGTCAGGCGTAAATATTCGACTATGTCTTGTTTATCATTGTTCTTGTGATTTCCCCGTCATTGTTGTAAATTTATAGAATTTTCAAACTATAATTAATAGCAGCCAGTCGTCGTTGTTGTCAGGTAATGAAAGTTTGCACTTTGTGCTAAAACTGTCTGCCACAATGAGTATGCTGTTGTATCCTTTCACCTTGTTATTTTTTAGGGTCAAAGGGAAACGAAATAAAGTTAAAGGTACATAAATGTTAAAGTACGAAGTTGCAGACTTTGTCGGGAAGCTGGGACAGCTCCATTAACTCCATTAACAATCAGGCGAAATCAATTATTACGCTTTCCACCTACCGCTTTTTATTTTCCGACCGCATGCAAAAGCGCTCTTTCCATTAACGCATTTTCCCGGGTATTTCCCTGGTACAAGGCAGAGTTGTTCTGCCGGACGGGAGCGCGCCGGCATTATTATGTCGTTAATTCATTTTGCCTCATATGGCAGTTTAATGAAGTTTCCAGTTTCCCCTCCCCACATGACGTATGAGTGATTACGTATTTCAATTCTTTTCGTTTTTCCGTGCCTGAAATTATTTTTCACGTTTTCGCATTTTTAAAGGCAGCTTAAAGAGTGCTCGAGTTAAGTAATTCAGATTTGGTTTCGAACACGAGTGGAAATTCAATCGAATTTCAAATCCAATTCGGTTTTGAGACGCAAGTCAAGCCCCTGACATGCTTTTCCGTGGGAAACTAGTAAACTGCGATGATGCAGGTGATTAGGCTAAGGGTCTCTCGAGGAGTGTGCCACATGCACAGGAGGCAACCGCCTACGCTGTATGTGCCATTCTACCTATTTGGATTATGTGCACTGCAAGGAAATTGAACCAAATTAAAAGACGGAAAACTATTTGAAATAATCACAAATTTATTAGATTTTATGCTATTAATGGTGTAAGAATTTATCAAAATTTTATAGGCTCATTCAGGGATTATTTCCCTAATGCCAAATGACAATTTTGGGCTACAGTGTAACCGGTTTCGCTTGCACATTCGCATCTCAATTACAATTAGCACATGGCACCCACAGTTTGTCCTACGCTGGCACAAATCCCCACTAACAACTGCAGCTGGCAGATGGCATCCTCGTTCTCGTCCTCGTCCGCGTCCTCATCCTCATCTCGTTCTCATCCTCATCAGCATCAGTGGAGGCAGCAGCAAAAGCAGCAGCAGCAGCAACGCCCACTCATTATGTTGTGCAATCGATGCCGTACAGTGAACACATCCCTCTAACTACTATCCGTCTGGGCTGTCTGTCTGTTCAGTGTGCAATGTCAAAAAGGCTTTTTAATGGAGATTATATTGTTTTAAGTGGCTGGCTGGCTGACTAAAGGAGAACAGCGGGTGGTGGCGACGTCAGCAGAAGGCAGCAGGAGATCCCCTTCTGTGTCACAGAGACAAGCTGCAATTACAAACGTTAATGCGCCTTGGCCTGGCCCGGAAAGGGGGGCGGGGTGGAAAATGGCGTTTTGTGGGGGGGGAGGGGCGCAAAAGATGGGGAAACCTGCTTGACTTTGCAACCGCCAAACCCATTTTGGCCATTGCCTTGAAAACAATGAGGGTAGCACACAGCACGGCAGCAGCGGGGGATTAACATCCTTTCCCCTTTTTCCAGGCTAAATTATTATGTACACCTTTCGCATGTTGGCAACATGTGATTGCATCAGAAACAGGGGTACCACCGGCTGCAGGCTGCAATCTGAAGGATGCGGGGAAAGTGAAAGCTTCATCGAAACCACCACTTTGTGCACAGTGTGTTCCTGTGTCGCCGCCCCCTGCATTTCCTCCTTTTCCTTCTTTTCCCTACACCTGCCTTCTCCGTCGTCAGCCTTTTGTGCAAATGAATTCGTTTATTTTGTAAAATGTCAATTGCTGTGCTGGCTTACAGGACAGGATATAGAGGGTGATATAGGGCCCGGGGGGTAAAGAGGAGCAGCCATAGCAGTAGCAGATGGAGCAGCAACAAGACCAGGGGGGGGCCTTGGCAGGACTCTGACACTTGCTGCGGTGTCGGTAGGTGTTTGTCGGTGGTCGTGTGTTGTGTGCACTTTACGCTTAATGAAAGTCTCAATGATGTGTACCACACGGCGTATGCGTGACGCAATGCAAATGGGATTGTGCTGTGGTGTGTGCCCGCACAACAAAAATAAAAGCAAAGATTTATGTAACAGTGGCAATATAGTAAGACTATTAGTGCTCTTGTTACGCTGATATAATGAAGATTAAATGGGGATTATACAAGGATTTTATATTTTAAAATTAGGATTACTTATATTAGGATTATTCCGTCAAAGATTTAGATTAAGTGAAAAGTGTCAAGATATGGGATGTTTATTGACAGGAAAGGGGAGAAAATAATGATATATCGAAAAAAATATCATAAAAATAGATTACTTCAATATATATTCAATATATATTTATATATATTATATATCTGCAAATATCGAATGTAACATCGAACGTAACAAACATCGATATTATTGGTATACAAAAATATCTAATCAAATTTTAATTTCAATGATTTCTTTCATTTTCTGCTAATATTTGTTCTGCAAAATATTAATATAAATCGAACATATGTCGCAACGCTAAAATATCGATTAAATATATCGGCCTTCGTGCCAAATATCGATACGATATTAATTTATTGAAATTCTCTGCCATCCCTTGTCAAAATCCCATCTTCTCAGTAGTGACTTTCCTATTGCCAGGCAGTATATATTAATATGCATGTACGAGTATGTTTACTAAACTTTTTAACTTTTATTACAATCAAAAGATGATTTAACAAGGTCTTATATCCTTTCCATTTCTTTTTAAAATGAATCTCCCGATGCCTTAAATATTTTTTATTTATAATACTTGCATTCCTTGAGGCAGATTGATCAACCTCATGGTGTTTTGTTATGATCTTGTGTCTTTTTAATAAGTAATCAATTTAACATCTAAAAACATAAAGTTGATTGACTGCAATTAAATATTTATTTACCTCTTTGTTTATGGCGCTCATCCGAAACACACCTTAACAATGATTGATATCTCTGGTAATTAAAAACTAGCAACTAACTCGATTTTAAAGTAAATTAAAGTAAACTTTTATCTGTCGGCAACAGTGACTGGAATTTAACTGCCAACAACAGGAGGCGGGAGACACTGAAAAGTTCTGGCAGTAAACGAAAGGACTAAATGCGAAATCCCGAATGCAATGTTCAGTTTAATGACAGCCAGCGGGAAAGGCGGCAGAAGTTTTAATTCTTGCATTTAAATTGCAACTAATTTGGCGGCTCTCTCGAGTCGGTGAGACGGCGACGGCAAAATGGAGAGGATGAATTTTCAAATGCAGACTGGGGAAAAACACAAACAATTTGCATCAATGAAAGTGTTGGAGTTTGGTGCAAGTATCTGGTGTGTTTTTCTGTCTGTTTATTTTATGTCCTGCGGCCACCCAGCCGCCAACGTTCGGCGCTCGGTGCGTTGTGGGTTGTGGGCTTTCAGTTAGAGGTGCGTGTAGTTGCACAATTCTAAAGGGAATTATTCATGCAATTTGTGCGGGGCGGTTGGCTGCTGGCCGGATTTTTGGTTGGGGGAAAGGGGCAGGAGGATTGTAAATAAGGTGGAATATTTGCAAAACCCCCCTTATTTCAGGGAACATGGAACAGGGGGAACAACGACACGACTTACCCTCTGTCTCAACTCAACTCGTGAGTGAGAGCTGCCGCTTCGCTTTGGGGAGACACTTTGCCAAATGAAACTGCAACCATATGTGTACACTGGGGATAAAGTGGAGCATAGAAATCAAGGGAAAATTGCTGAAATATATAAACATATTCTAAAAAAATTAAGATTTAAAGAGTAACATTTGAATAAAAGACAAGTTTCCTTATAATTTCTTAATACGTAATCACCTAGGGAGGAAAAGGCGTTTCAGCAAGGTGATTATGTTTGTTTATTGGGGGAGAATACTGATTACGTAATTATTTTATATAAAAATATATTTGAAAACAATATAACGTAATTATAGTTGAGTGGGTTCTTCAATAATTAGTTTTGATTACATAGGGGGATGTAAAAAATCATTAAAAAAGTGATTGCATAATATATGAACAGACCACAAGGTAAAAAAAAAAAGTTATGCTCATAAATACAGACTTTTAATAAAGTAATTTCCCCGAATTTGAATATGTTTAATAATAAATGTGGGAAATTCAGTTAAAGCCAGTAAATTCAAAGTTTTTATTCACAGTGCCCGGAAAATCTATGGCTGTAACGTGGATGAGTGTGGGTGTTGGGCGTTGGGCGTGTGTGGGTGGCATTAAAAAGACGCCAAGTTTATTGCAGGCGACATTTTGTGGTTTATGCACACGTTCCGCAAATAAGTAGAAAGCAAGGGAAGAGAGTGAGAGACACAGGCAAGAAGTGAGACGCGAGGACGACACTTGGATGCCCGTGTCCTTAGCTTAATGTAATGATTTTATGAATTATAAATGCACACACGTGCACATTATGCACACACGTCTCTCGCTCGCTTGCTCGCCTCTATCTCTCCTCCACTTCCACTTCCACTTCCGCATCCGCTGTCGCCCACACAATGGCCGGAAAAGCGAATGGAAAAAAAAAGTGAAAACGCATTAAAACTGCGAGTCATTTAAATGTCGAGCGAAAGGTCGTGAGAGTGGGCGGCAGCACACAGTGTGCGTGGGCGGGCGCGGCGGGCTGGGCAAAAACTATTCTCGGCTTGGGCAACTTTGTAAGCGCTGTTAAGTAGGCTATGAAAAAAAGCGGTTTAAGGAGGCATTATATGAAATGTAATTAGTGCTAAAGCGCAGTTTCAAAGTAACGGAAACGCAGTCGCACTTAAAGGCTGTGGCTTTAATTGTTGCTTTATTTATGTTTCTTTTTAAATATCACTTTATGCCGGGAACTTAAAAAAGGATAATGACGATGAAGTAACCTAGGAAAGCAAGGATTAAGAAACCTAGCAAAATAACGAGAAAGTAACCTAGCAAAATAACGAGGAAGAAACCTAGGAAAGTAACGAGGAAGAAACCTAGCAAAATAACTATGAAAAAAACCTTTATATTTCCTTAATTTATAAAATAATTAAAACTCTTTCTAAACTCTTTACAATTAAACATAGTTATCGAATTGAATTTGAACAACAAAGTTGTGTATGTATTTCCTCTCGGCTGCTATTGATTTCCTTGCAACACCTGCTAACGCCCGTGTTCCACTTTGGGTTTTAGGAACAAACAGTGGCGACATTGTATATTATTTACCAACAACACCGCGCCACACACCATTCTCGGCAACTTTCTACAAATTGCTTAATAACTCGGTCAACAAATTGCGCACACTGTGTGTTGACATTTACGGCCCTTACCGTTCTCCCTTCCTCTTTTGCTCCTGGAAAACACTCGAGTTGGTCCGAGTCCTTGCAGCCTTGCAGCAGCAACAACCCTTGCAGGCAGCCACCCACTCTAACCTAACCACCTGAAACGCGTTGCAGCAACCCTTTTTGCTGAGCAGCTGTTGTTGCATTTAGTTGTTAAATAACTTAATGTGTCGTGGCGCATTTTCCCTGGTGCTGCTGCTCTTCCTTAATTTTATAAATTTGAGCAATTAATTTGGAGTTGGCTTGTTGGAGAGCGAAATGCAACAGAATGAATGAAGGATTGGGGTTTGGAATGAATTTATTATGGTCGAAGGGAAAGAGGCCTGCAGCCGCACGGGGTTGAGACTTTCGCTTTTCGCCGAGTCGTACATTTCCGGCTCATTGCTTGGGAAAACGAGAATAGCAGAGAGAGCTGAGAATGCCAAGGAGGAGATGCCTCTGTAAATCCCTCAATGTCTTCCTCTCCACCGCTTTTTCTCTTTTCTCGCCAACTTTCCCCGCTTAGAGATGGCAAATCAAATGCCAGTGACAGATTACAACATCAATCAAGTTGGCACCGTCTTCCCGCCCACCTACATCCACTTATTGCTGCCGCCGCCCACTTGTATCCTTTTACATATCCTTGGAGCCTGCAGTCAGCCAGTCAGCCAGTCTCATGTGTGCGCACCATTAATGCCGTACATTATGGCTTAGAAACTGGGCAAAACTCTGAGTAGGAGGCGGTGGCAGGATGGATGCAGGATAGGAGATATATCCCTCTCTTCCAGCCAGCTGCAAATGCCAAATGGCCAAGTGACTAAAACTAAGCCAACAGCTGCGCCTTAAAGCCAAGGCAATTAAGTTTTACAGGCGCATCAAAATCGCCTCCGAGTCGCTACCCTCGATTAATTACGGGAATGAACGCAGCACAGTACAGTTGAGTACAGCACTATATACATACGTATGTATATATAGAGAATATATATCTGGACCTGCTTCGAATTGATGTCCTGCTGAAGGCTGTAAACTGTAAACTGAATTGAAAGTGCGGCCAGCTTTACGAGCTTTCGATTTTTCCATTTCCAGATTGATTGTCACTGTCTCCGGGCTTCTAGGATTGATCAAAATGGCTAAGATGTACTGCTGGGGTCTTTAGGGGCACAAATTTAAACTAGGAAGTGGATTTTATTAGGAACTAGCAAGGTTTCCAACAGCTTCGTTTGGGGATATCAAAAATTAAAAGGCAGTTATCTTTAAAAAGAGCATGCTTTAAAATAAGACTTTTGTAAACTTCTTGGCTGAGAAAAAGCAAAAGAAACAATAAAAAAGAAAAAAAGAATGCCGTTTGATATATTTTCAGTTCAAATATTGGACAAATCGGAGCTTAGTGTGACTCTTCAAATTATTTCCGAATTGTTTGCATATTCCTTAGAATGTAAGATCAAAGGCTTCATCAGCAGCTTGATCTTAAAAAAAAAAATATATTACTTTAAAGCAGTGGTGCCCACACGCATGCATTTGACACATTAGACTAGCTTTTGTATCACTAAGAGACCGCCCTGTCTTTGCCGACGATATACGAACGTTTACAGTGTCGGTGTGAGCAGAGCCCGGGCACTACAACTTTGGAGACTGGCGAGTCTATCTGTAGGGCATCCCTGCTTTATAGTTCTAAATAGATTACGACCAGGAATCAAGGTATATTTAGATAACATTTCAGTTCCCTTGAAACCCGGAAGAAAAAACCATAAAATCAGTTTGTAAATGTTTTTATTTTTTATGTTTATAAATATATTCTATGTGAATACTATATTAAATATCTAAACATAGGTTTCTGCAACCAGCACAAACTTCTCTTACTAACGAAACAGTAATTTATAGACATTATCATTAATAATTATAGATAATCTAATAAATAATAATCAATATTTAATATACATTTAACTAATAATCCATTTCTTTTGCCTTCTTTCAGGCCTCGCCCTGAACACGAGCTCGTTGTCGGGTCGCCGCGACTCCTTTGACCGCAGCACCTCCGCCTTCAGTCCCTCGGCAATGGACTACACCAGCAGCGGCGTGGCCGCGGCCAGTGCCGTAAATAGCTCTGTGGCCCAGGCAGCAGCAGCAGCTGCAGCCGCCGCCGCTGCAGCAGCACGTGGCAAGTGGCCCGGAGCAATGTCGGGAGCGGCTGGCGGAGCTTATGGAACCCTCGGTGCGGGAGCAGGCAATGCCTCGGCCAGTCCGTTGGGCGCTCCACTCACACCGCCGCCGTCGGCGCAGTCCTGCCTGCTGGGCAGTCGAGCTCCGGGCGCCGAGTCCCGTCAGCGACAACAGCAGCAGCAGCAACAGCAACAGCTGGCCGCCGTGGGATTGCCTGGAACGGCAGCAGCTGCCCAGGCAGCGGTGGCTGCGGCTGCCGCCAACAATATGTTCGGGTCCAACAGCTCGCTCTTCTCGAATCACCTGGCCATTCCGGGTACCGCAGCCGTGGCAGCGGTAGCGGCAGCAGCAGCGGCTGCGAATTCGCGACAGGTGGCCGCCACAGCGGCAGCAGCAGCGGCAGCGGTGGCAGCCGCAGGCGGCGGAGTTGGCGGTGCCCCACAGCCGGGAAGGTCGCGACTGCTCGAGGATTTCCGCAACCAACGGTATCCGAATCTCCAGCTGCGCGATCTCGTCAATCACATTGTGGAGTTCTCACAGGATCAGCATGGCTCGCGATTCATCCAGCAAAAGCTGGAGCGGGCCACGGCCGCCGAAAAGCAAATGGTATTCAGCGAGATTCTGGGCGCAGCCTACAACCTGATGACCGACGTTTTCGGGAACTATGTCATCCAGAAGTTCTTTGAATTTGGCACACCCGAGCAGAAGAACACGCTTGGCATGCAAGTGAAGGGGCATGTGCTGCAGCTGGCGCTGCAGATGTACGGCTGCCGGGTGATCCAGAAGGCGCTGGAGAGCATCTCGCCGGAGCAGCAGCAAGAGATCGTTCACGAGCTAGATGGTCATGTGCTGAAGTGTGTCAAGGACCAGAACGGCAATCATGTCGTACAGAAGTGTATCGAGTGCGTGGACCCCGTGGCCCTGCAGTTCATCATAAATGCCTTCAAGGGACAGGTGTATTCGCTAAGCACACATCCGTACGGTTGCCGGGTGATCCAGCGGATCCTTGAGCATTGCACCGCCGAACAGACCACGCCCATACTGGATGAGTTGCACGAGCATACCGAGCAGTTGATACAGGACCAATATGGCAACTATGTCATTCAGCATGTGTTGGGTAAGGATAAAATACAATATGTTATTAAAAACATTTCCTTTGGTATCAGGTTTTGTTAGCTAGGAAATAAGCTTGGAAAGATTCACTTCTGTTTCCTAGGATTCTACGCATTCAATTAGGAGACCTTTATAATATTTATTTCATTTATTTCTAATAATTAAATCCCCTTTTCCGCCTTTATAGAGCACGGCAAGCAGGAGGATAAATCCATTCTGATTAACAGCGTACGCGGCAAGGTCCTGGTCCTCTCACAGCACAAGTTCGCCTCCAATGTGGTGGAGAAGTGCGTGACCCATGCCACTCGTGGCGAACGCACAGGCCTTATCGACGAGGTCTGCACCTTTAACGACAAGTAAGTTAACCTGAATTGAAACCCCCTTCGAACCAAACTCACAGTCCTTCGTTAACAGCGCCTTGCACGTGATGATGAAGGATCAGTATGCCAACTATGTGGTCCAGAAGATGATCGATGTGTCGGAGCCGACGCAACTGAAGAAGCTAATGACCAAGATCCGGCCGCACATGGCCGCCTTGCGCAAATATACCTACGGCAAGCACATCAATGCCAAGTTGGAGAAGTACTACATGAAGATCACCAATCCCATTTCGGTGGGCACCGCCTCGGGAGCTGGAGCAGGAGCAGGAACAGGAGCCGCTGCAGTGCCCGCCTCCTCGGCAGCTACCAGCAGCAGCAGCAGCAGCAGCAGCGCGGCAGCCACGTCAGCAGGCACGGCCTGCACCAGCGGCAGCAGCACCACAACCACCAGCACCACCAATAGCCTGGCCTCGCCCACCATTTGCTCGGTGCAGGAGAACGGTACTGGCAGCGCCATGATCGTGGAGCCCTCATCACCCACCGCCTCCGAGTCATCATCCTCGGTGGTCTCGGCGGCCGTCAATAGCGGCTTGGGACCCATCGGACCCCCAACCACCGCCAACGGTGTGCTGTAAGCAGTAGGGAGTATGAAGTCAAGGGATGCCATCGGTGTATCCTATTCGAATCGCAGATTAGGTTTTAGGAGCTGAAAAAGCAAACCATAAACAACAACAAGAAAAGAGTACATAATAATAATAATAATTTATTGAAAGAAACAAGCAGCGATCGGATCAGCGACAGAGCTGCGCTCGAAGAATTGTAAAGAGAGAAGAAAACACACTCACTCCACACGCCAAGCTAAAGAAACAAAAAAAAAAAAAGAAAATCGCGCGATAAGCTGGCAAAAAGCTAAAAAAGCAACTGAAACTAAATAACAAATTTGTATTTTTACGAACAAAAAGTAATAACAACCAACACTCACACTCTTCACACGAAAGAAGATTTCCAAAACAAACAAACACATATTTCTACACTGCGCTCGCATGTTTAATTTTTTTGTAAAAAAAAAAACGAAAGAAATCAAAGATAAGGCATTAAAAAATCGATAAAAAAGAAAAAGCAAAACCTATGCCTATAAAAGCAACACAACACGATCGTAAATGTAAAGAAATGTCGTCGTAAAATGTGAAAATGTCAGAGCAAACCCATATTATGTCTGCGTACATTTTCGTTGTAACTTTGTATAAATTAATTATTATTATATAGCAAGTCTATTTGTAAATGATTCAAGTTTCGACTGTAAATTGGATAAGAAGAAGTTGAGGAGGAGGAGGACAACGCGGCAGATCCACAAGAGCAAAGATCGAAGAACGGATATGAGGAGTATGTAGAATGTAGAATCTAGAGGAGCGATGGAGCGATGTAGAGCGGGCGCGCCTACAATTTATTTAAGTGCAGAGACGAAAGAGGAACCATTTCAAATACAAAAACAAAACAAAAAACAAAAATAACAAAAAGAATAATAAGAAAAGTATAGAAAAACAGCGCGAGCCACACTTAGTGTAGATTGTAGATTAATTCTGTTTATGGAGCCAGCAGCTGCTACCAAAAACAAAATGAATGAAAACGATAAACACACACGAGACACGCCCCCTCACACACACTCTTCTCATTCACTCTTGAATAAACGCCCCCCCCCCCCCATTCACGTTGCACTATGTAAAAATTTGTGTATAAAAAAAAAACCATGTAAACCATGTAATATTTTCAAAATGTTCTTTGTAAAATTTATACATATTGTATTTTGTAAATTTTTGTTTGTTTTTAAGTCGCAAGTAACTCATACACACACACACACACACATAAATTCTGTATACCCTGCACGCATGTATTTATAATTTTTTTTTAAGCATAATTACCATTACCTGGCAGGTGGCAACAGGTTTTCTGTGCCTCGCCGCGCCGGTAAAGAAGAACACTTGTTAGTTAAGTAAGACCAACTGATTACCGAAATTATGATTTGATTATTCCGAACTATAGATGATTTTTAACCCCAAATACAAAACAAAAAAGAAATAAACTATAAATAAATGCAAAAATTCGATACAAAATATTTTGTTTTTTCCAAATTTCATTCGGTATTTATTTATTTTTTTTTTGCTTACTCTGTATATGATATATATATAGATCTGTATAAATATGATTTAATTCGCCACACAACACACAGACACACACCTTGTTATGAAAGCGCTTGTTGTGCTGCTGCATCCTCCGCGAAGCTTGAAATGCCTTCGCCGTGCGAATATAATATTATATTATTATTACTACCTAGCCCCTAAACTTCCCCCTACTTCTCACGTACATTAATTGTATAAAATTGTTTTTAAAAACGTCATCGAGAAACACTTGTAAATTGCAAAACAACTAAAAATTGTAAAATGTGTATACATACGAAACGAAGATTGTAAAAAGTAACCAAATATCCCCCAAGAATTTTGTACATTTTTTGATATACAATTTTAGACTACTTCGCGCGACGCCTTATTCCAAATACTAAACAAAATACTGAAAATACTGAAATATTGAAAATGAAGCGAGATGGAAGAGATGGTGGTAAGAAAAACGAATTTAGACCTTTTTGTCGGTTTCGTCGAAACACACACACACACAGAGAAAGAAAGAAAGATCCAACACACACAATTTTTGGATATCCAATGTAAAGTGTATTTATGCATATTTTTGTACACACAATTTCGTTGTCGTGTTGTCGTCGTCGTCGTCGTCGTTGTCGTCGTTGTTGGTGTTGTCGTCATCATTGTCGTTGTCGTTGTCGTGTTTTGTATATAACAAGCAAGCAAAGGATACCAGTCATTGAACATTTGTAATTTTCTGTACATTTCCCCCATCCAATCATCATGCATTATCCATTAACCATTATCCCATTAAACCCGTAAACCGCATCATCCCAATTGTAGTTAAAAGTGAGCGCATTTCAAGCGAACGGCGCGCGCGCAAACAGGGCTCGGTATTATTTGTTTGGTATTTCTTTTTAATTATTAGTTATTAACTTGTCAACTGCCTGTCTCTAGAGCGCAATGCACTGATAATTTTAATTTAATTAATCCAATAGAGTGGACATTATTGTATTTAGGATTCTCTCGATATACATACATACGTTCGAAACGCGGAGTGAACAATGCAAGTAGAGATGCTTTCTGTAGGACTTAAATAAAACAAAAGAATGTGTTTACATTACGTGTAAAATATACACACACAGGACACCCACTCTCTCACACACACACACAACACAAACACACACAGCGAGCTGCTTAGCTGTAGAATCCCTATAAATATTTAAAAATATATAAATATATATATATATATATACATACATACACGCGAATAGAGAATATGTACTACACTTAGTTTTGAACTTGACGTTTTTAATGAACATGTATATGTAAACAGTGAAATTTACACGTAAGCTGGCGTCTTCTACACGCGTCCAGTTTTTACCGTAACAATTTTTTGCACGCATGTAAAACCCTTGGTTCAAGGATCAAGTTGAAAACAAAAACAAAAAAAAGCGAACCTAAAGCGAATCCCAAAATAAATGGGAACAAATAAAATAAAAAAAACAACTGCAATTGTAAACAACAAATGTAAACTCCCCAAAAACACATGTAAACTTGTAAACGTTAGGCGAAGCGAAAAAGAAACTGGCGCAAAAGCTGTAAACAAAACAAAAAACATTGAGATTTGATTTCCTTCGCCAACAAAATTGTATAAAAAAAAAGAAACAAATTAAAATGCCCCCCCTCCGAGAAGGGCCTAAAAAAGTAACCAAAATATTTAAAGTAAATATTATACATACCGCGCAGAAGCAGAAATTTGTAAAATTTTTTCGACAGCCGAACGATGGAAGGAAGAACACCCTGTAAACTAAGCTAAGGACATAGCTAAACACCATACACTTAAAATAAAACCATTTGTAATTTGTTGTAAAAAGAGAGGACAGACCCGTTGAAGGAGAAGGCTGGAAATTTAAGGGGGCATGGCAAATGCTAGAGCTGGCGTCAAGTAAAACTATAAAATATATATATTAAAAGCATATACATACATATAAATATAAACTATACAGTAAATAATAAATTACGAGAATATTTTGTAGTTAAACACACACACACAAAAACACTCGAAACACACATACACACAATGAAACCAGAAAAAGGAAAAAAGAAAACGAAAACAGAAACAGGACGAAACCGTTAGTTTCGTAACCGGCGAGCAATTGGCACAAGTTATATATAACTAAAAATTTGGACAGCATTGCATTCGAGCATTTGATTTAAAACTATGCATTAGACTCTTATGTTTATTATTATTATTATACAGAATACGATTAATGCTAATTTCTTTGTGAACAAAAATAAAAAACAAAACAAGTTTATTATGTAGCAAAAAGCGGAAAACGTTTTATTTCTCAATTTCGACCGATTCCGATTGGCAAATGGATATTGGTTGGCTTTACTTATTTCAGTTTTCCGTTACATCTCTATATGCATAAATACTCGGTATATATGTATGTAGGATATAGACCAAAATTCCCAAGTTCAACTTCAAGTTTCAACAAATTGGCTTCAAACAAATGGAAGGCTGCGATGACAACAAATCTGAAATCAAAATTGATATTAATACGGCATGCAATTAGAGAGGCATACATTTAGCATTACATTGAAGATAAAAAATATAGATAAATAATATACACTACTTACACCCATAACCTAACCAAAATAGCCCCTTCCAAAAACCTAACAATATAAATAATAAAACCACAAATAAATAAATGGCACAACAAAAGTGAGCGCAAGTTCGAGGCATTTTATACGGCGCATTTTTTATATACGAACAGTCTAGCTGTCTCCTATATATGACGATGATATGTACGAGTATACCCAAAGAAATGATCAACTTTTATAATGAGCAGCCAGTAAGTAAATCAGTAAAGACATATTTTTTTATCAGCCTTGGCAAGCTAAACTTTTACCAGGCCCGTAAATTTTAACAAAAATTATACATAACTTAATGACAAGATTAAAACCTAAAACCTAATGCCCAAACATAAGAAAAAAACAGCAAGATCCATACCATACCATTTTCAACTAGTAGAATTTTTCCAAATTGTAGAAATGTAAACCTTTATATAAATATATATATATATATATGCATATATATATATAGTATATAGATTTGTCTTCGAGCTCTCCCAGCTCGGGTAGTAATATTTCCATTTGACATAAATCGACACCATAAACTCCTAAGTTGGTCGTTCCTTGTAGCACGACGACACTAAAGCCGATCTGCTGGATGCGCAGTTCATGTAGAAAAGCCGCAATAAAACCAACAAAAAAACCAAACTAAAACTTAAAAAAAAAGTATACCAAAATAGTTAAACTGTATATAGGGAATTCCATACAGGCAGGCATAAAAAACCTCTTCAAGTGAAAGTGGATGATGGTATTTCTTTGGTTACTTCCGATTTGAAACATTCTTTGATCTTTTGAAATTTTAAAGGACTTTATCCTTGTCCTAATTCGATCGTCCACTTCGCTTTGTGGCACTGAAGGGGGGCCCGCTCTTGACCAATGCTTGAACTCCAGTGTATTTTGAATGCCTCTTCTACACCCAACACACCCCCAACTATGCCACATGGAAAGAGCCAGAGCAGAGCAGAAAAGGGAATTAATGAAAGAACTTCATTTCAATTATGAATGATATTTAACAAGAGAAATGCATAACAACTTATTACCCACATATGTACGTACGAAGGATGATGAACATAACTAATGAACAAAACTTGTAACTAAATACTTCTACATATTGAATAAAAAGAATGATATTAAAAACGGAACTACAATTTTGTGTTTTTTACTAAGAAAAGAACGGGATATTCGAACTGTTAATAAAACATTTATTATTAGTTTACACTCTTGTTATTAATTACACATCAGTATTCTACAGAAATATCTTTACTTTTATAATATCAAGTTTAAAATTACACTTGTACATAAATTTCGAAGCCCTGAGGAAGTAAAGTTTACTTGAATGATCTTCGTAGGATCGTTAACTTATCCTAATCTATCTTTATTTCTTCAAGCCGTCCACGTAGCTTTTCACCTTGTCCATCATCGCTTGTTGTTCTTCCACGCTGGCAAAGGAATGCTGCACTGCCTCCAAGGTCAGGGCAATGCACTGATCCCGGGTCAAGCCAAAGGTTTCGTGGGCCAGAAGGAGCTCCTGCGTCAGTGTGGTATCAAAAACACCACTGTCATCGGTACAAATGACCTTCGGAGCATCCGCCTTCATAAGCCGCTTTAGGTGATGCTCCTCCAAACTGGGCACTGTGCCCGACTTGACATTACTCGTGAGACAGCATTCAATTGGTGTATTTCGACTCTTCAGTTCCGCTATATCCTCAGGTGTCAGGAAGGTTCCATGGCCACAGCGAGACATTCCAAAGTCCAGCATTTCTCTGACCTCCGCTGGATTCTCGATCTCCGCGCAGTGAAGGACCAGCCTTAATCCCTTATCCCGGGCCAAGGAGAGCACCAGAGCAAAGTCCGAGAACCTGCCTTTGCCAGGATTGCCGCTAAGATCGATGCCTAAGAGCAAATCCGGATGAGACTGGGCAAACTCCAGAGCTAGGTTTATGGTTTCCTCCGCCACGGCCAGGGGCTCCGCACGATTTATGGAGGGCAGTAGCTTGACCAGGATACCGGGATATATTTTCCCTGCTTCGCCGATCGCATCGATCACGTGCTGAAGGTACTCTCGGCGCGAATAGTTTCCATTCGCCTTGGGAGTAGTCCTTAGCTCCACGTACTGCACGTTGTCGCGGGCGAAGTCACGAACCGCCAGCACGGTGGCATAACGCAGACCCTCCGCCGTGGAGGTCAGCTCGTGGACGAAGGCAAACTTCTCGAAGCAGGCATCCAAGTCCGAATCCCTGTCGAATCGGATGAAACGCTCGCACAGCTGAGAAAACTCCTCGGATGCCGATCCGTGCAGCCGCTCGGCAAGATCACGTAAGCTGTCGATGCCCAGGGAGCCGTTGAGGTGGGCGTGCAGTTCCACTTTGGGCAGTTCTTTCAGAAATTTATGCATTTTTAATAAAAAACAAATAACAATAAACCAGACAAATGCTTATCAGCCGGTGTGCCTGCTAGTACTGATAATTCAGCTGTTTTCTGGATAGATTTGGCTATTTTTTGATCGTCAGCCCCAGCTGTGATCGATGTGTGTACGTACTGCGTATATCGCATGTTAACTTATAACAGCTGTAAGAATAAAGAGATCACAACAAACACCAAAATTTCTCGCAACGTAACTCACAAAGTAATACTGAGACGCCAGCTGACATTTCTGTTCGCCTGGTAATATTTTTTCTTAATGAACCAATTTGTAAATTTAATTTGATAAGTAAATACTATAAATTGGGATCTCATGCACCAGGGGCCCAGAATGAGTAGAAGGCAAATACAACAAGCACTGCGTGTTCACAAATAACAGCTGTAAGTACAAAGGGATCACAACAAACACCGAGATTAAAAGGTAAATAAAGCGGATGGAAAAACAGTTA
>JAEIIG010013889.1:0-28715 GCA_018904695.1 Drosophila parvula
CATGCAAGCGTCGCATATTTTATGCCAATTGCTGGTGGGGATTCCTCCTTGATGCCGGTTGGCTATAAAGGTAAAAGGCGGTCTCCCACTACCAATCCCGGGGGCACCACCTGGAGTCATTCAGTCAGTTAGTCAGTTCACTTGAGGTTCGTGTCCCGAGCTGTTTATTTTTAACCCAATTGTTCTTGGCCAGCAAGTAAAGAACGAAAAGAAAACGAGCAACTTATTCCCTTTCCCAGTAAACATGCCTAAGAAATATCTCCTGCTGGAGTGGCACTTGCCACATTATTTAGCGGGGCGACTGCCCCCCCAACAAATTGATTATAAATTCAAGCCGAAAATTTTTGTCCCAAATGTGGAGCAGAGTCCCTCGGCTGCCATCATGCATTTTCCATTTTCCGAAGTGCGTGCGGTCATGCAAAATGCAAATGCAAGTGCAGACCGCAGAAATATGATTGCTGCAATTTTGGGTGACCATTCCCGCTATCGCTGCTTGAATGAATAATATTTTTGGTAAGTTCAAATTGAAAATTATAATTTCAAGAGAGCAAATTCCAACAGGTAATTAAGGGATTTCTCGGCATAAACTTCGATTAACTGGTTTTGGAAATATCTAGGCTATTATGTTGATATTTTTTCGGGGTTACTAGATTATAATGTTTTACAATATTTCATAACACAAAGAACCCTTTAAATGCAGGGAAAATTAGTCAAATTTTCTATTAAACTATTTATAAAGTTTTCATTTCGTTTTTTTAATATTTAGTTTTAATTTCAGTATTTTTTTAATAACTCTTGTGACAGTATTTGTAACTTGTATTCCAACATTTGAATTCCCTCTTAAATGCTAATGAAGAAATGTGCGTTTTTGCTGTAACTTACTGCCACCATTCTCCCTGACTGAATTGGCCAACTTTTGTGTCTGCGTTTCTGCTGATTTGCGGTTTCAACCAGACCAGGAGGAGTCCCTTTCCCATACCCATTTCCCTTCCCTTTTTCCCTTCATATGAAAGTACAACTGCGTGTGTGGCAAAGTGCATGGCATACAGTTTCCTTTCCATTTTTATTTCGCACTTAATTAAAAATCCTTTTGCTGTCGTGCGACACGCACCACCTTAACCCCAAGATTCAACCTCAATCCCGGCCAGGGACCCCGTACCCCCCGTACGCTCTCTGACAATTGAAACCTGCATTCCGGCGGCCAAGAAAAAGTAGATTGTTGCATTTTAACCCCATACAAACTTTATTCTTTCGGTTCTGGGTGCCATAAATAGCAGCAAATTAGGCGATTAATTAAAACCGAAAATAGATGGCAGCCCTAAAAAAAAATAAATGAGCTAAATTAACACGGAAATAACGAAGAAGAAATGTAGTTTATTACAAGCTACCACACAAGAACCTCAAAAGAGCTTTAATAGGTATTTTTCTTACTGATAACTCTACTCCAATAATTCCGTTTTATATATTTATAAAATAAGCAAAAAAAAAATATGTGTGTATTTCCCGGAGGGGATTTCCCCTCTTAACACGACTTAAAGATAGTGGCATTGACTTCGTAGTGGCACAGCGCCTTCTTGATGACCCCATCCTTGGGATTCTGGGCATAGACGGTGCCCTCCAGGGTGTACACCGTGTTGGGATGATACATGAACTTCAGTATGGCCGTTTCCGGCGGCACCTGGATGCGGTTCATCACGTATACGCCTGCTTTTAGGGGGCAAGCCAGGCTCATATTGCTGGCACCCTTCGCCAGCATCAGCTTGGCCACATTATTCCAGGCGGACACATGACGTATATACTTCCAAAAGTCACAGGTCTTTGTCGTGGCATTGTACAGTGTTCGTGGCAATTCCGCCCGCGAGGTTGCCGCCCCGCCCGAGCTCCTCTTCCGCGGATGCTGCAGCAGGACAAGATGCCACAGGGGTATGGCCACATCCTGACGCACCGTGGTAACCGAGGACATGGAGTTGTTCTTCTCGAAGAGGTTCATCTTGAGGCCATAGCCGGGCGTGTCCCACGACCTAATCCCGATCAGCTTCATCATATAGCAGTGCTAAGGGATGATAAAGGTTTGTAATATTTTATATATTTTTGTAAGGGGTTTCCCCCTCTTGTGAGACCTGCTGGGTTAGGTGAAGGAATCCAAACAGCGTTATAAATCCCAATAGACTCCTATAGAAGCCCATGCTGGCTGGCAACTAATGAGCAACTGAGCTCGAAGTCTACTCACTCTGGCTGGCTAATGATTCGCTGATTGGGTGATTTGTCACACCTCAATTGGATCACAGGCCCCCTACTCCCAATAATTTAACTCTAATTATTATATAATTGCATTGAGCATAGTGGCCCGAATTATGTACGGACCTTAAATGGAATTTAAAGTGGTGTCGGCCTGTCCTTGCCACTTGATTTGTTAAGGTTTTTATTTGGGGGTCCAGCCACTTGGTCATGTTTTGCTTAAAGTTGTATTGTTTGCCCAGCTAATTGCAGGTGGCCCGGCCCAGCTTGCCACGTGCCACGGTTTGGTAGATATTCCTATCCCTATCATGTATTTCCACCAACTGAGGCCGCCTTCCGTTACACTTTTCCCAGCCCGTCCGTATCCCGCTGTTACATTTCCCGTTGATCCGCTTCCGGTTTATTTGTTGTTTTTCCCCATCCCCAGCCGTGGCACTGCAGCCTGAACAATGGGATATGAGAAAGCCACTTCTCATCCACACAGAGAGTCCTTTGCATTGGCACTTTCTTTTGTCCCCACATTTCAGAGCGTCCTGATTCCGCCACGATTCAATTTTCATATTTACATTTTCAGTTATTTCCCAGCAAATATTTGCATGACATCGGCTTTTCCTTCCACACACACACACACGCAGATACACACATTTTCCCGGCACACATCACATCATCGCATCAACTTTTGAGATTCGATTTGACGGCTGGCGGGAAAACTTGTCCATCGACTTTCAGTTTCAGTTACAGCTTTCACAGCCTGTTACGGTTTCTTTTTATATTTTTTCCTTTTGTTAACTTTACACATACATAACCATTCAGGCACTAAGAAAGTCCTTAGACTTTACTTAGTTTGTTTGTTATAATATCTTAGTTAATTAACTGTTTAAAGCCTTAGCAATGAAGGTGTTCCCCTTAAACTATTAGTGGCTCTGTGTATTTTTTCCCCTTCGCTCGATGGTCCAGAACATCAGTTTGAGGTCTACTGGAAATGGCCCACAAAAAGCCATTTAGGGAGTGTACAATTTATCTACGAGAATATCCTTCGACGCCGGTTCCTTTCTACTTTCCTCTACGCTTTTTAGTTTTTTGTTTTTTGTTTTTCGCTTTCGTTTTGTTTTTCTTTTTGATTTGTGTCAATAGGCTTTTATGGGCTTTTAGTTGGACGATTGGCGGCTAGAGCGTTGGCCTTGTTCCTTGTTTTCCTTTTCGTTTTTCCTTTAGTTTCTTGTCTGGTGCCGCCAATTTTCCCCGCTGGTTGTGGGGTGTAAATATTCTAAGCTCGCATTTCGCATTTCAAATGCACAAAGCCATTTTCGTCGAAGTTCGTTTGCGGCCACAAAAATGGCAACCTTAATGTGTTCACTCATTGGGGAGAAATAAACGCCAGGTCCGTCCCCAGGTCTTCCCCTCTCTGTATATTTATCTCGTTACAAGAGAGTTTTGCTGTGTTGGACAGTGTTGAAAAGAAAAAGGGGGAATCTGTATAATATCTGCATTTGATTTGTACATGCCTTTAGCATTTGTTAAATTACAAATAAATCGTATTTAAGACAAGAGTCTATCTAATTGTTTGGTTATTTATTATTTTTGTAAATATTCCTTCGCTTCTAAGTACTCTCCATGTAGCTTATACATTTTTTCTATGGGAAATTCTAACTCTTTTACTAAGATTCACATTTTTTGACTACAAACCATTGTAATATCCAACTTTTCTAAGTTTCTTCCTCTATAAAAGTCTACAAAACAATTACAAATATATTATTTTTAATTTTTTTAAAGAACATATGAAAGTATAGAAATATTTTTGCCATCCTTGGTGAGCCTGGAAGCCTTTCTCTCTGTGCTTCGAGTCCAGTTTGCTCGCCTTGTTTTTCCCTTATCGTTGCATTGCATTTGGGGGAGCCTTGAACGTTTTATGATTGCACTTTTCAGCAATAAAATAACGAGTGGGCGGTCGGCAAGAAGGTCGGAAAATGGTGGATGCAGGGCCGCCCTTAGCGCCACAACCTCGCACAAATGCGACTTCACACCAAATGCTCGCCAGGAAAAACTGGCTGAAACTTTAATAACCTCCGACGAGGCCCCGACACTTGCAATAAAAATGGCTGCTTGTCGTAAAAAAAAACAAACACAACATGCACACGGTCGCACATATAACCATTTGTATGAATATATATGTATATATGTATATATGTAGAGTATTCACTCGTAAAAAGAGAAAAAAAAAACAACAACAAGAGAAACACTAAAAAATAGAGGGAATGCGAGGACGTTCCCCGGAGGCACCAACATCCTGACCAAAAGCTGTCAACGCGTAGCCCATTGCAGCTCATAAACATGAGTCCCGCCCCCCAGCTTGGTCCTGTCTCGGCGCTCCTGGCTAGCTGTCAGTTGTAGTTCGGGACTATCCCATCACATTTAGTCCGTGTAAGGCTGCTTGGCACTTTATTGCCTGTCCTGCATAATTGTTGGGCTTATTATTGGATTTTGAATAACATCGCATGGACAGGCATCGACAGCCATCAGTATCATCTCAGCATCATCTCTCCATCACCATCACCAGGCACCGGAATGTCGGTGCTTCCCATGAATTGGGTTTCCCAAAATATATGCTAATCCATTGGTAAACCCGGGGTGGCCGTTGTATCTATTGTGTAATAGTAAAAACAAATAGTTAGGTTAGCATCAGCAAGTAGCTTAAAATATATTTAATTTAAGGAGGAGTAGGGTTCCTGCCAGAACTTTCTGCTAAATATTATCCTGGGAATTTGTCACAGTGGGAGATATAGTAGGTACTAATTTTATTTCATTTTTTTTTTTGTTGTTGTTGTCTGTAATCCCTCCCTTATTATCCTTCGCTTGCATTGCGTTTATTACGCATTCGCCATGTAGGCTGGGCAGCGACTGCGACTGAAAATTCCCTTGACCGCGCAGCGAAGACAAAACACAACTCATCAATCTCTGACAGTGGAGGTTGTCCAGGACCAATGTGTATGCAAAACTCAAACCGAAACTCTGGGCCCTACCCGGTCGAGTGGAGTGTACTCGTAAATTTCATTTAATCACCTCCGGACTCCGGATGGACTTTGATGTAGTGCGCAAAAAAATATTCAAGTCCAAAAGGACTGTCATGCACGTGGCCATTAAATTACCGAGCTGCTGCTTTTTTTTTTTGTTAATTTTAGGGGGAGGACAGGGATATACTTCAGTGGGGGCTAAGTATATCGGGATATCTATAGCTTAAGACTCCAAAAAATATAGAGAGCATATATTTTAAAAACGTTATTCCATTTTTAACTAACTTTCTTTCGTAGAAAATTAATTGTAAAAATTAATATGGCTTTCAAGGTATGTGACAGTTGGGACAGTAATTTTTTTTATCCGGCAAATTAGCTATGGTATGATAGCTATGGATCCATTAAAGTAAATTCAAGGCTTATGCCAAATAATTCAAGAAAAACTCAAAAATTCAAATGACTATCATTTAAGCTATATTCTTTCTATAAAACAAATCGTTTTCATATGTAAGTTTCGAAGTAGTTTCGGCCCAGTGTGCAGCTGTTAGGAATGAATGAAACGGAATGAAACGGAAGCGGAAGGACCAAGCGTAACGAAACGAAACGGAATGGTACGAAAGGGAGAGGCCCCAAGGTCAGCTGGCATAGCTGTACGAATATGGACAATTCCTGATTTGAGGCGACTGGGGAAAACAGGCACACACACACACCCCTCCATGTGTGCATAAACTCACTAGCCGGAAAGTGCAAATTTATGTTGGAATTAATTGCAACGGGGCCGCAGTACAGGGCAGAATGAAGGAGCAGTGGAAGCGATGCCACCGACAGGACAGCCCAGGGACCAAGCTGGTCCGGCCGTGACTTTAATTAGCCATAGAACAAGTACTCAACCCCAGCTGCATTAACGGAATCAGTCGGCCGTGGACAGCAGCAGCAGACGTAGCAGCAGCCCAGGTGTGCTGGCTAAAATTTATGACTCTATCCAGATTTCAAAAGCCAAAAGCTAAGGCTAGAGAAAAGGATAAAATGGCATGAACATATGTTACCATTAATTAATTCCGTTTTAATATATTTATTCCAATTAAATGTGTACAACGAGTTATTTTAAGCCAACTTCATTTACCTCAATAGCTGATATATTTTGGGTTGAAATATTTTTCTGATTTTTAAGGTAGGTCAACTGGAAAATAATGCCTGCCAACATTATTTGTCCAATTATCCTCAAAAGCCATATATGAAGTCAAACAGAAAAACATATCTCATTAAGAACCTGTCAAAAATAGAATAATTCAAGCAGAAATAATGCCAACTGACTTTACGCGTAATTATATTAAAATACAAAAAAAAAACCATACACTTGCAGTTTGCAATTTAATTCCATCGATGGAATTAAAAAAGCTAGCTTAACCATACGATTAATAAATACATTCATTTGTATGAACAAAGTGTTGAATTCGAATTTTAATAATTTTTTGTTCCATTTTTTATTCATTAATAAACAAAAGGTGGAGATGAGCATCTCTGCCTATTTTCATAAATGCAGTTTTACATTTGCACAATAATTGCGCATCTTTTCGGCTGAAAGAATTAGGCAATAGGTGAAGATGTTAAACATTACATAATTTTGGGCTGCATATTGCTGTTCATTGTGTATAGAAGGCCCTCTGGCGGGGTTCCGAAACGGCGATCGTAGCCCAGTGGGCAAGACGCAGGCGCGCTAGTCCGGCGGCCCCGGCTCCAACCCGTCAAGAGCCCAATAAAAATAGAGAGAGATATCCTAAGATCTAACCTGTGCGATGACGAGATGTCATTGATAGATCATCATGATAGTCATCATCAAACATCAACAATTTTTCACTAAATTGCAGAATACATTTCCCCGTCTTCCAATTCGAGTAACAGGCGAACAGCAACCAGCAGAGCGACGAAGCGCTCGTCGCTGATTTGTGCGATGACGTCATTGAAAAAACATTAAAACTCGTGTTGCCGAGCAGTGACAACACGGCGTTGCCAGATCGTGCTCAGAGCAGTGCTACCTGACTAACATAGAATGTGATCGATAGTCGATAGATTGATATCGATAGCGGATTTAGATCCGTGCTTACCAGATCGTCGTAATCTCGTATTGCTGAGCACTGGAAACAGCGTTGCCAGATCGTACTCAGAACAGTGCTACCTGACTGACATTGAAAATCGATAGTCGATTGGAGCAGTGCTGCCAGATTGATATCGATAGCGAACTTAGATCAGTGCTGCCAGATCGACCGAATTTTCAGTTGGCAGGGCTGCACTGGAAAGCTGAGCTTTGAGCTAAGAGCTCACACTGAGAGAGAGAGAGAGAACTTCAGAACTTTCCCACAACTGATCGGCCTGCTGCTACTTTCTGCGCGCCTGGTACATGGAAACCATGATTTAAACAAATTCGTACTGCTTAAAGCCAACAAATGTTACAACAACCATTTGGTTTACAACTACAACAAATTTTACAACAACATTTTACTTACAAATTTGGCGAAATAATCAAGCAAATTGTCTTTTT
Organism: Drosophila parvula; assembly: GCA_018904695.1. Lineage (NCBI taxonomy): Eukaryota > Metazoa > Arthropoda > Insecta > Diptera > Drosophilidae > Drosophila > Drosophila parvula. Next base: position 7,789 of record JAEIIG010013889.1, read on the forward strand.
ACACATTTCGTGTACCAGGCGAACAGCAAACAGCAGAACGACGATGCGCTGGAGCTGATTTGTGCGATGACGTCATTGATCTAGCTGAGACTCTAGCTGAGACTCTGAGAGAGAGAGACCGAGAGAGGGAGAGACACATTTCTGAGCTGCCCACACAGCTGATCGGCCTGCTGCTACTTTCTGCGCGCCTGGTACATGAAACCATGATTTGAACAAATTTCATACTGCCTAAAGCCAAAATTGCCATCTTGTTGTTGTCTACAACAACAAATTTTACAACAAATGGCTTACAACAACAACAATTTAGCGAAATAGTCAACGAAATTGTCTCCTCTCCCATTTCGTGTAACAGGCGAACAGCAATCAGCAGAACGACGATGAGCCGCCGCTTATCTGCGCGATGACGTCATTATTTATAATAATCACAGCCCAAAAGTATGCAATATTTTAAACAGCCTGAAAGTATGCAATGCAAAGAAGAATGCTCTGCGCTTTGTCAATGACGTCATCGCGCAATTCAGCAGCCGTGCATCGGCCTTCTGCTGCTTTCTGATCGCCTGGTGCTAAAAATCCAGCTGGTACATTTGTACAGTTGGCATGGATTGGAAAATTACGAAAAATGTTGAGGTACTATAATATGTATATTCTTTTATTTTATTATTAACCAGATTTAATAATAATCAGAAAAAAATCCAAGTTAATATTTACTGAAACCTTAATAATTTTCACAGATATTTAATTCCGTTCATGACATTTTTGTAATCAAATAATATGAATCTATTTTTTTGTATTTCTTTAAGATGTTAATCAAAAGATAATGTATTAATATCACATAACAGCCACAATTACCGCTCACGCATTCTGAATTCAAGGAAGGAGATCAACAATTGATTTCGCTTTTTAAACATTTCCCTCTTCCCTGTGTGTGCGTGGTTAATGGACTCATATTCCTGGCAATATAATTACAAATAGCTATAGTCAGTTTGCTGTTTATCCTGCTGCCATGCGAAACGTGAGCCATGAATAATTGACACGAATTTAAAATGCAATTGTCAAAGTGGGTGGTTTTTCGGGTTATATGTTTTTTTAAGAGTTTTTTTTTTAATCGAGGAACTGGCCCGATTGCGTTGACTTTTAGCCATTCACTTGTCGTTTGTGCGTTATGTTTATTAATTCATTATATAATTATTACACACACAAGCACATACTCAACGACAGGCTGGAGGCCCGGAACTTGGGAGCCTCGGATGCTTTTAATGCTCGCCATCCTCCCCCCATGAATATTGCATACTTCTCGTGCGTTGCACATTAAATGTTCGGCCGGAAAATGAAACGGCTGACCATAAACCAAATTTAGAGCGCACAATTTTCTACCAATTCCGATTTGCTGACAGGTGAGCTGCGCCATTTCCCTGAGCTGCGAACGTGCCCAGGTAATGGCATAGCATTGGAATTAATAACGCCCAGGATGGCCAATTCGATTGGGAAATAATTTTCGCCGGCTTCTGACTACTCCATCATTCTGTCCATTAACAGCCAGTTTCCGTTCCCCATTGTGGCTGCATCTGCGTGCCATATATAGTAGATACTATATATTGTTATGGCCATTGGCCATAAATCAATTATTCAGGTAACAATTCTTACAGTCGCATATGGGTAATTTATTACTGAATCGCTAGCGAATAAACTTCAGCATTTTTCAGCAGTAATTAAGTGTTACATTTTTAATGGTGGCTGAGTGTTTGTCTTAGAAAAGTATAATATATGTACATACATATATGTATCTGACGGCGCATTAAACAATTTTAAGCACCTTTGTGTGTACCTTATACTATATATTTAATTAATCTTAATTCTCTTTTCTATATTTCAAATAAATGGTACATTTTATTTCCAAGAATATGGAAGCTAAACATAAATATAGATTTGTGTGCTTCATTTTAAAGTAAAACTATTTTCCATGAAAACAATGGAATACAAATTGGTAGTAAATAATTAAATAATCTATTTGGACTCTCTAAAATGCCCAGCAATTAATTCAATTAGGTTCTACATATGATATTTGAAAAAATAATATATATATTTGAGAGCCTTCCTTGCTTGAATATAAATTCTTTCTAAAATCAATTTTTTTCATCAGAACAATAAAGTGCAAATTAGAGAGAGCTAGCGGCCTCAAATTAAATGTAAATAATTTAACAATCATGAATTGTTATTACTATTATTATTATAAATAATTCCAGAGAATCCAAAGATTGAGTAGCCCCATTTGCGATCTGAAAAATGATGTACAAATTAGATATGGTGGCCCACAAATAAATTGTACATAATTTATGCAACGCATAACTCACCTGTTTAGCTGTTGGCGACCTATTCGCCACCTCGGAGGGACCCCCTGAGAATATCTGGGAATCCCTGAAATTGATGATCCTGGCCGGCAGGAATTATTTGCCATTCAGTTGCGCTGTTCACACGGTCAGCTTTGCATCCTCGCAGCCATTCGCAAATGAATTACAACTCAATTGCGGCACTCATGTGTCAACCATGATTCATTCTGCCTGTTGCTCGCCCAGCCAGCTCCCTTGTCAAGGACACTCTCTCACACACACAGACACACACGTGTGTGTGTGGGATATATTTATTCAAGTGCTGAAAATAAATAAAGGAGAGAAAAAAATGTGACTGCTACGGCAGCTTGGCAGCTTGGCAGCGGAAACAGCATCACACGGGAAAGCGAAATGGAATGGAAACTGAAAAGTTGGCCGCCAACTTGAGCGGCATAAATTTGCGGCGTGTTTAGTCAGCTAACTTCTTGCAGGCAAAGTTGGCCAACTGAAACAAATGGCAACAAATTGTAAATAAATAAAAGTTTTTTTTTGTTTTTTGTATTTCGGCCACTCCACGGCGGCCTGCATACATACATAAATCCCATTGAATAATGCCGATCAATTTCGTGGGTCCGGGTGGCGGGCAAAGTTTTTCCAGCAGTGCATAAAGTACACTAAAGGTCAGCAGAATATATAACAGGCAGACCTAAAATAAATACAAAATATATATATTAGAGAAAGGATATATAAGATTTAATAGTATATAAAGCATTTAGGGATTTAAATGCTATTCTTGGAGAGTTATTCCATTATATTTCTTATATTATATTAAAAGAGAGATAATATTATTTGATAGAATCATACACTGTGCTTTTCCTAGAGAGTTATTCCCTTATATTTCTTATAATAAAAGAGAGAACATATTTTTTTGATAGAATCATACACTGTTACTTTCTCCATGGCCTTACACTGTGCAACATAATTTGCAATTAGATTGTTGTGTCTCTCCTGGTGCTGGACTTGATTATGCGCTTCAAACTCGGTTTTGTTTATGTTTATGGAAATTGTTTTCCCTCCTGCCACTGAGACTTTTCCGGCAGCTCCTGCTCCAGCTCCGGCTGCCGCTGGTGATCCTGCTGCTTGTCCTGCTGCTCCTTTTAGTTATTCGCCCCATGGCAGGATTATCCCCCAGTTTATGCGCTTAATTGTTGTTTGCCTTTCGCTCGGCTCCTCCATTCAACTTTGGTTACTCTCGTACTTGGATGCCAGGATGCCAGGATGCCAGGATGCTGTGTGTGTGTGGCCAGGATGTTATTGTTACTCCGGTTGGTTGGGGGTCAACGGAAGGTGGGGGGTGGGGGAGGTGGAAAGTGTTTGCTGCCATTCTGTTTTTGGGACAAGTTAATCAGATACCAGAGATCTGATTGGGTATCAATGTGCCGGACTTGTTTGCCCCCCGAAATTGAAATGCTAAACCCGTGTGTGGCCAAGAGACAAAGTGTGCGACGAGTGTGGGTGGTGCCACCAAATTTATTCATCAGTTTTCTGTGCCTGAAATATATCGAGAGCAGGTGCTCTATTATTTTTCCCACAATTATATTCAGTAAGTACATACATTTATTAATTGAATTTAGCAATAAAATTGTGTTCTGCTTCATAAATATTAATTTATTTATTTGAATTATTAAAAAGAGTACCTCCACTTAATCCACCTTGACTGATAACTCCAGCAATTGAGGCTGACTTGGCCCTAATTAGTGCCAAAACATGGCTTAGGTTCAAGTTTCGGTTGAGCCAACTCCAAGTTGTGGCAACTAAAGCTCATGTCGAGCACTCCTCATTATCTCACACCCCTGGCCAGGATATACGGATGATGAGAGCCTGTTTGTTGTCCGGACATCCTTTGTGTATGTTAATGGAAAAAGTTGGAGAGCCTGTGCTGCTGCTGCTGCTGCTGCACCCACTGCTGCTGCTGGCTCTTTCGAAAACATAAATCAGAATCAACTGCAGCCTCCTTTGTTGGGGCCAGACACCAAAAACTAAACTTTTATGCTTATCCCAAACTGATTGCATTTGAATCCATTAAAATCATCCAGCACTGAAATTAATATGCATTCCAACTAGATTGATTACACAACCTAATGAGGCCAAACAATACAAAGAGGGGGGAGACGCCTCTAAAAACCCAAATTAATTAGGAAAGTTTGATGCAGAGTTTGCCGCAATCTCCGATTCCCTTGAATATGTGAGTGACTCTGACTGGGCTTTGAATCGCATTCATTAGATAAGATATAGATATAGAGAGAGACAGAGTTGAATAATAATTAGACAATAAATTGCCTTAGTAGCTTACCTTTTGCAACTAAACAAAATACATTTTATGTGATCCCTTAAACCATTTTGATGTAACCAAAGTAATGCAATTGACTAGATGAGGCATAGCCGCTTTTTCAAAAAAATATTCACATTTTTTTCGATCGATAACTCGCTCGATCCTCTGTGTTTTCAGCTATTCCGACATCTTGCCAAATTCATTATTTGTTTTATGAGCACAGGTCTAGGATATATCTTTTACACACGGAAGCACAAAAAAAAAAAAAATAAATAAATAACTACCAAAACAGGAACCGCTCGAGTTGAAAATTGACAAGCAACTGAACTCGATTTGTGGCTAAGCGAGTGGAAATTTCTTAGCCTGATCTCTGCTATTGCTTTTCCTTTTTTTTTTTTTCTTTTTCTTGGAGCCACTGAGGCTGCTTAAAAATTGATTAGCACCTGGCCCATAACGAGTTTCAAATTACCGCGAGGCGTCTAACTGCCCTCAGAGCTCAAGTTGTCTAAATACTTGGGGATATGATTTCAGATTTCAATGTATTTCAGTAGTGAAATATCTTGTTGTTATGTTCTCAGCCATTTAGCACCTTGTTTCGATTCGATGAGTGCTTTTTTTTGTAAAGGAAATCCATTCATGCATTGCCAAGTTGAAGCTATGTCTTTCGATGGGTTTTAATTGACTGCCTTTGAGTGGTTCCTTATTACTATATTTTTAATTATTTTTTAAGACTAAAATTGAAGCTAAGAAAAGTTCTAAAACTTAGGGGAACAAGTTAAAGAAATGTATCTTTTAGTTTTTCAAATTTAATTCAACTGTTTTGAGAACTCTAAATATATTTCTTTGAACATTAAATAGAAGTAACATATATTAGTAGTATTTTCTCCCCTCAAATTTACTACCCTAACTTTATTAACTATTATTAAGGGTATCATTTAGTTGGCCTTTCGCCACACTAACTCGCTTATTGAGCCAAGTATTTAGCGTACTTTGGCCTTGTTTGCTCTCTTTTTGTGCATCTCGAGCCTTTCATGTTAGTTTTTTTTTATCGGCCGCATGTTAAATGCCCTAATTTCCCATCCACTCCATATTGACTTTGGTGAGTGACCTGTGTAGCACCTCGGTGCGATCTGGAGAGAGAGAGAGCGAGGCATTATCCCATTATGCCAGTCTCCGGACAAGTCAACGGGCTGTTGTGGCCTGTCACTGTGTGCTGACATAATTGCAAGTGGATATCAAAAACTGCCCCTTGATTCCGCTTGCTCTGGCTAATGCCGTCCAATCCATTCCATTCCATTCGATTGGATTGGATTTGCTTTGGATTCGAGAGGCTGTCAGGGGCAGGCAGACTATTCCCAAGGTCACACTCGTTGCTGGGGGGGCAGTTTGGGGGCGTCATCCTGTCCGGAGACTTGCAAGAATGTGCCACGGCCAAAATCCCTTTCAATGGAGTGTCAAAAGTGTCAGGTCAGTGGGGTGCCGCCAGTCAGTAAGTAAAAAAAAAGCAAGCATTTTTTTTGGGAAATCAAGAAAGTGGAAAAATTATTACAACAAATAAAATTGGTAAAGCAAACAAAAGGGGAACTAAGTTTAAAATAAAGCATGTTCCAGTTATGCCCAAAATAGAGAAGAAATATTCATAATTAAGATAAGAAAAGAAATAGGGAAATTTTCTTTAAGATAAATACAATGAAAAACTAATAAGCAAATAAAAAAAAACAAGACCTTAAGCAGTTTCTTAATAAATAAATAAGTTCTGGGGTTAACAGGTGACAAAACCGGAAGGTAACACAAAGGAAACTGCATAAAATATTATTGCTAGGGAAATATTTAAAATTTCGATAGATCAAACCTGTCGATATGAACCTAAACGCGATAGTTTTATCGATTTAACCCACTTAGTTCGAACTGTACTTTTAGTAGTGAACTGTACCTTCAGTAAATAAATAGCTATCACTAAAAACAAATAAATAATTATTGTGAATTATAATACTCTTAATGCTTTCGTTTTTCTTCCTTTTGTTTCCTTTGACCTGCCCATCAATCCGTCTCATTTTCTCATTACTTGTCTGTCACTCTTGATAATTGCATGACGCGTTTTACACGCGACTTGAGCGCGATTCTCTCAAAAAAAAGAAAGAAAAAGGATTGCATTCTCGCTATTCTCTACCCCGGAAAAACCCCCGGCACACACAGACTCTGTCACAAATACAAATACACAACAAATGTAGGGCCAAGTGTAAGCGACTATCGATGGCTACAAGGATTCGCACTTAACCTGCTCCACTTGCAGCCCAACTTGGCATCGATTGAGATTGCAGGGAAATTCGAGAAAAGCCGAGAAGGAGAAAAAAAAAACAAAAACGGCAGCTCCTCAAGTGAAAGCAATCGCTCAAGTTGGCAACCCTTTTTCTCTCTGTTATTTTTTTTTATGGGATTTTCACCCTTTGTTATTGTTTTTTTGTTTGCCACCTGCTGACGTCACTGACCCACTTGCAAGTCGAACCGAATTGGAATTCAATCTGCCAACTAACCGAAACGGCCAAGGCGAAGATGCACAGCTAAAAAAGCTAAGAAAATGTCAACAACATTTTAGAGAATTTCCACAAGGAAATTGTATATTTATTTAGTAGTTTTAAGTAAAGGAAAATAAACAAATATTTGCCTTAGGTTCCTGTTTATATTTCAAGTTTTACCTCAAATGATTTGCCACCAAATAAAGTTAAATATTTATTAAATTTCTTCATTTTATATCCATTCTAATTAATATTATTTAATATTAAAGACGCCCTTAAAATGTAGGCAGTGTTGCCAGGACCAAGATAAAGGAGATGCGAACCCTCTGCTCACATTTCAATCTCTTTGCCGGCTGGCAGTTCGTTTCGGGTTCGGGGTGCCGTGGCCATTGATAAATATGCCAAATCATTGGGCACGTCCTTAGACTCCTGATCAGATCTCCAGGACACGTGCAGCAGCAGCTTCACGAAAAGGGAAGACAGTGCCAAAAAAAAAAAATGAAGGAGAAAATTAAGCAAAAAAGAGAAGGGGAGACAGAGTGAAGAACAAAAAGGTTTTCGGGAGTGGGAAAAAGTTTTTCCATTCACTTCTTCGTTTTGTTTGCCGAGTTATTCTGTCAAAATTTATTTAAATATTCTGCCGAAATTCGTGGAACACTCCGGGCCTGGCCCCTTGATAAAGTTCTCCACCTTCGGGCCCCCTTTCGGCGCCAAAACGTTAACGGTTCGCGTTAAATAATTTCCCCAACAGTCATTAAGTGCAACAAAAACACACTCCTTTCCACCAACTCTCTCTCTCCGCTCTCTACCCCTCCTGTGGCAGCGACAAATGGCAGCAAATTATGATGCTGCCACCGAAGGGAAGGGCAACGTGAAGCCCCAACCCGAAAAAAACCCCAATTCCAACCCTTACCCCATCAAGCGTAAACTCTTCTCCGCTTTCTCCAAAATTTCTCTTTTCGCCCTTTTTCCACAACTTTTCTTACGGCCAACAATTAATTGAAATTAACATATTTTTCTTCTTTTATTTGAGACAACTTATCAGGCAGCCGCGCACACCCCTTTCCCCTTGACCAAGTTCATTTACATCCAGTTTTTCCTGCCTTCCTCCTCAAAAATAAAAAAAAATTAGAAATGCCGCGGATTAATTTTCAGCGTCTGTGCCGAGGAAGAAAAACCAAAAAAAAAAAATGTATATAAAGAAACGGAAGTAAGCCATTCGGACCAATTAAATTCTTGCGGAAAGTTTGTAAATTGATTTTCCAAGTAATACCAAGAGTTTTTTGCATTTCCCTGAATTATTTTCTAGTTGGGCAGGTAAAACAACTTTCTCATTACTCGCAGTTCCGGAGAACTTTAATTCGTTCAAAGCGAAATAAAATGCATTTCAAAGGGAATCGGTTCTAGGAAAATCTTAAAAAATTAAGGAAATATCCTAAAGAATATCATGAACTTGTACAACTGCAACTTGACAGTAAAGATAACTTTCGAAGTTATAGAAAACCATTTATTTGTTTTAAATGCTTACTATATTTTAATGTTTAAAGCTTTAATAAACGTTGACTACCCTAAAATAAAAGATATTAAAGGTAATGTTAATACGAGTATAGTTACAACTTCTTTTAACTTGGTTATTAAAGATTAGTGAAGTTAAGTAAGTCACAAAAGTTAGTCACATAAAATATACTCATATTTTATTGTTGCAAGTTGCCCTTTCTTGGAATTTGGTTGACAAATTGCCAGTTAAGCTGATCGTAAATGAATTTTCTTAAATTTTTTAATGGCCTGCAAGTGAAACGCTTTCATTTTTGTGGCAACTTTAATGAGGCAGACTAAAAAAAACGCAGGAACAGCGTTGATGGTCTGATGTTGGCCATGGGGGATTCCTGGAGACCGGGACTGAGTGCGGAATGAGAATGAGCCCGGGGAGATCACGATGGGAGATGGGCATGCTTTGCCCTCACAGACACAGACACAGACACATAATAAGGACATTCCTCATACGCCACCGATTCCCCAGTTGCTCCATTTGCCGGGCTTTTGAGGCTGCCTTCCGTAACATTCTGTTGCGTTCCTCTTTATTATACTATATATACTATATACCCTTCTTGAAAAGGTTTTATAAATATTATATTTATACATTTTCATGATAAATGCAGTGCATTTATAGTAGGAATCATTTCTAGTGTTTTTCGCTGACTATAAGACCTTTCCTTACTTTGGTTAAATTCGAAACTCAAGGGTAGCTTGCATTTCGGCTTTATTAAGTTGCTTTTTTTTATTATTGTTGTTGCTGCACTCGTTGCTGGCTTTATGAAAAATTATACAAAACTTTTTACTTAGTGGCACGCGGGGCTCCGAACAATTACGAGGCCATCAGGGGAAGTAGTAGCTGGCTCAAAAGAAGGCAGGGGGGTCAAGTCCCGAGTCAAGGGGTCGGCAAATAAATAACGTGTTTGTAATAAGGCTGTGTGTGTGTCGGTGTGTGTTTGATTTGGCTCCTTAAACGATGCGGAAAGTTAAAGGAAAATGAATTGAAAATGGCCTTGTTGGAATGCTGGCTTATCGCCGCACACCAGAGCGCAATCTGTCAGCTTTCCACTAATTAACCAAAAAACGGCAAACAATTCCAAAAGATTTATGACCATTTTTCGGAATGGCGGAAGTTTACTTAATTACTGATCTTAAAAAACATAAATCAAGGCTAACCATTTACAGAATCTGTGATTTTGCATCGAATAAATCAATTATATTTTATGTCATTTCGCTTAAAGAGTTTATAAAATAATAATTTTAAATGTTCCATAATTTAAAATATTTGAGGATTTGTTTAAAATTATCTTTATCCTTAAGTTTGTTATACAGAAATATATTTTTTGAATTTATAAACTCAATATAGGGATTAATTACTCAACGAAAGACTTGTAAGAAACCCTTTTTGAGCTTAATTATGTTTATTTTTTTAACTTTGATTGGTCAAAAAGAAATTATCAAGTGAAAAGTCACCCATACTTCGATTTCCCAAGAAAATCTTTATTAATCAATAGTAAAATATTGAAAAGAAATAAGCAGAAATAATATTACACAATTTTTTAATATTTTGATTTATTTAAACTTGCGAAAAATTAAACAATAAATTTTTAAAATCAATCTCAGTCTCTCAAAAATCAATATAAATCCCCATAACTAGCACAGAAAAGCTCTCCAAATTAAAATAAATATATCGTTTGCTTATTTATCGATCAATTCATTTAATCAAAGCAGCAAGGGTATCCAACTTTCCTTTATTTTTTCTTTACAACAAAATAAACAGAAATCTCTGCTTTGTTTTTATTAATAAACATTCAGCCGTGTAGTAGGCCACACTTTGGGGTCTCAATTAAATAATCGGAACCCCAGAAGCAGGCAATGCATAATGCATTTGCATGCCGGTGGCCCTTAAATGAAATCATTATTATTTGTCTGCTAACCGGAACCGGAACCTCAAACCCTTTGTAAATAATTACGCACTTGGGGAAACTCGTGGCACCATTCCGGGCCATCACCTTGCGCCGCGAGCCTGTTGAGGCAACTTTTGGCATTTCTATGGAATTCAATTTCAAAGCTATATCATTTTCATTTAATTTCACGCTTTCAATTTGCGACCCACACAAACAGAGCGAGAGCACGCTTTGTCCGGCCGCATCCCTTTTTTTTGTGTGTGTGTGCCGCCGCCGCCGCCTCCTTTTTTCTCCACGCCAAAGGTATGCCATAATGGATTTCTGCTCTTGTTTTCCTTCGGCCACCTATTGTCTGTAAAACGAAACCCGTCGGAGATGCCCCGCCGACCCCGGAATCAAGCCGTGTGTTCCCCCCAGCGAACCGCATCGCTCGTCAATTTAGCACTTTCAACTGCACACACGTGCCACCGCGTCCCGTCGCGTCCCGTCTCCACATACAATCTCTCTGGGGTCGCTGTCGGTGTCGGTCTCGGCTTCGGTCCCGCTTTCTGTGTGTGTTTTCGGAATGGATTGGAATCGAATAGTAGAGTGAGCCCAACAAAAAGTGGAAAAACTTTACGAAAAAAAAAGAAAATATAAAAAACGAGCGAGCGAGAGACTGGCCATGACCAGGTGAAAAAATGGGGTTCAAAGATCGAGACAACGAATCTGGTTTGCTCTCTCAGATATATGGAGATATGTGCCATTTCTTAACCGTTGATGCACTACTTCCAGTATACTCAAGTTGCCACAACAAGCACGTGCTTGTTAGGGTTAGGTGTTAGTAGGCGCGATAGAAGAAAGTATTGGTATCATAGGTATTATATATGTTAGCTTATAATAGAGTATTATTCTGTGTTTTTGTATTATAATAAGTACTATATATATTAATTAATAATATACTCGTATAGTTTCCTTTTCTTTTTTTATTTTTTGTTTTTATTTTTAAAGGTATTATTTTAAGGGGACCTCTGAAATCCCCTTTATCACCTTGGTTTCCAATAATATATAGTAATAATTTATACATATGTATGTATATCTTATATAAAAATAGTTTTTAAAACCCTCTTTTATAAGCATAAGAAAAGCGATTTAATATTCGTTAAATTTATACGAATTTCCTATTATTTGGCCAATCGGTTTTAAGTTGTAAGTATCTTTGTCAAGGATGTAGAAAAAGTATATAATATATTCATATAATTAAGTATATTACTTATATTTATTTAAATGAAACATAAGCAGGACTACATTTCACATCAAATGTATCTAAAATGGGCACCATTATCCTTTATGTATAATGTATATATTATATATTATGTGTTCATATAATTAAGTCTATTATTATTTATATCTATTTAAATGAAACATAAGCAGGACTAAATTTCCCACCAAATGTAGCTAAATTAGCCACCATTATCCTTTATTTTTCCCAGCAAAGCCTCAATAGTTTTATGGTTAGGATACTGCGATATGGTGAGTTCCCTTATTTTCTTTCGCCCCATCAAGCTGCCAGCAGTTTTTTCCAAAAAAAAAAAAAACCAAAAAGGCTTCAGCGTGTAGGTGCCGAGGGCAATAAAAGGATTTTTCAATTTACGAATATCCTTCGGTTTGCCTGCTTGCTTTGTGTGTGTGTGTGCGTTTGAGACTTTCACGAAATTGGTCAGCAAAAATTGTGTTTGGCGTGTAAATTGAGCAGTTTTTTCTTTTGCTGCCCGCTGCTCGCCATTGTTTGTTCGTTTGATGCTTTTTTAATCATTAAACTAACGTAATCAATTCTCCCATTTCTCTCTCTCTCTCTCTCCCTTTACTGACTGCCGCTGGTCTTTTGTAAATTGCACATTCACAGTGCAAAACTTTTGATTAATTAAAAGTAAAACAAAAAGCCGAGAGCCAAAGCCAAGAACAACACAACTGGCGCCGCAACAACAAGTCATCTTACCAGAAATCGACGCAACAACGACACTCGCGAAAAGTCGTTCCCCCCCCAACAAACAGTTTTCTCCTCCAGGAAAATAGAAAATAAAAAAACGGAAAGCAAGAACAGCACAAAACAAAAAAAAAACACCAAGAATATAGAAACAAAAAACCAATAAAGGACAAAAAATAAATAAAACAAAATAAATAAATAGGAAGAAAAGTCTTGGCCAGAAAATCAACATCGAAATGGAATTGGGCATCATAATTGTCAATCAGCATTTAGCCAGAAACAGCAGTTACAACAACACCAACGGATACCAGATTTTCAACCGTTATAACTACAACAACAGCTATTACACCAACGGCAACATTCACACCAACAGCAATTCAAATCGAATTTACAACGACAACAATCCCAACAACAACAGCAACAACTATATGGTAACAACGATATTACTAAGAACAGCAAGTATACCATATACAACAACAACAACAACACCAACCAGAGACAGCCCACCAATTGAGCTAATACCAGCATTCAACGATATTGGAGAAGAAGTGGAATTTCCAATTGAAAATGGAGCAGCAGAAGCAGTCCACCACCGATCAGCCATCGGTTGCCTCATGTTCAACAACACAGGCAACAACGGGCTCGACAACAACAACAATAACAACAACAACAACAACAGCACCAGCGGTGATAGCATCAACATCCCGCTCAGCAACAGCATCTAAATCGAGCAACAGCCCGGCCAGAACAACATTCACCAACAATTTTAACCAACAACTGCAGGCAACAACAGCAGCCACCATGCAGCGTCTACGTACAACATTTACGCGATCCCGAACACCGACAGGTGCCGAGATGAAGATGCAGAATAGCCTGGAGGTGCCCAAACAGGTAAAAAAGGTGGATCGATCATTTTTTCTTAATAACTCCAATGTTTCGATTGTTCTGGTTGTGATTGTTTCTAGCACGATTTGTTTCGATTTGCTGTTTCAGACACAGGTTTTTCTTACTTTACCTTTTAGAAATGTAAATGTATATAAATAAATTGATTTTTATTACTTATTTATATATTATGTAAATATAAGTATATTTAAATAAATATATTATTTTTTCGTATTATTTGCGTCTTAACTTTTTCATTGGCTTGATTTATTTGATGTAAAGATTGTAATACTGTTAACAAGACTGTAAATCATATTGGCTGTCTTATCGATAAATAAAGTTTAAGAAGCTATCGATATCGATAGATATATATATCCTTGATCTTTTGTTGTTTGCATGTTTGTTTTATGTTGACTTTTCGATTTAGTTCGATTTCCTTTCCCATATTCAATGCGATAAATTCGTAAAGTGATAATTTCGATACTCTTGCTCTATCGATAATTTGAAATAAGTGATCGTGAGCATGCCTTTGTTGTGTTTCGCACGTGTTGTTTTCATTTCCGTTCGTCTTTTGAGTGAATAGCATGTTGGGCCCCACGTTGGGCGCCATTTGTGAGCGAGCTCTGTGACCTTTTGTGACCCCCTTCCGAACCATGTTGTTGCAGGTCCGGTCGGCCTCCTTTGACGAGATGCAACTGGAGGCGCAGCGTGCCTCCTCGAGCCTGCTCAAGCAGCAATCCTCGTCATCGGGCGAAGAGCGCTCCTCGGAGGCTGGCCTGCTCCAGGTGCCGCTGCCGGCACACCAACAACGATCCCACAGCTTCGACTCGGCCGGCGTGTCGGGGGGCAGTGATGATTCCGGCACCTTTCTGGAGGTGCCGCGACGCTTAAAGGCTCGTCGCAGTTCATCCACCAAGACACCGCCGCCCTGCATCCACTGTCACTATTTGGAGGAGTACGAGAAACGGATGACAGCCGAGCAGCGCTACTTTATCGATCATCGCGAGCTGAGTGCCCTGAGCAATACCAGCTCGGAGGAGAGCGATGACGATGATGATGACGATGATGATGACGACGACGATGGCGATGACGATGCGGAGGGCGAGGAAGGCAGTGCCGCCACAGAGGCCACCGAGGGTGAGACCACAGAGACGGCACCCGAGGAGGTGGAGGAGGAGCCGCGCACCGAAGTGGAATCCGAGCACGATCACGATCCGGACGATGATGCCGCCGTCGAGATGGACATCCGTATTGGCAACATGAGCCTGGGCAGCAGCATCGAGGAGTCGCGCTCTCACATTCCGCGCCAGATGCGTCGCCACACCATCGGCAGCAGCCACACCACCTTGGGCACCTCCGAGGATGAGGGCGTCGAGGGTTCGGACAATGGATCGCCGCACTTTGGCAACACCCTGTTGCCGCCGCAACCGACCACGCCCTGCGGCATCACCTTTACGCTCAGTCCAACCAATGGTGATTATCCATCGTCGCCGCCATTCCTACCGATTGAACTCCCCTCGCCGCCGATGTCACCCTGCTCGACGGTCAGAATGCCGCCCACCATGATGGCACCGCCGTTGATTTCCTCGCCCTGTGCTTCGGCAGATGCTGAGGATGCCGGCGCTGCCATGGGCTTGCCGGTGCGGCCCAGACGTCGTTCCATTTCGAGGCAAGAGGCGATATTCGTGGAGCCCACAGGCAACTCCCTGGAGAATGTCTCTCACGAGGAGGTGGATAATAACAACAAGTCCTCGGTGGACACCGCCGACTCAATGGACGAGGCCTCGATTATGGCCACCTGTGGCTCACCGGGAGCCGAAGGAGGAGCAGCATCGACCAGTCATCACAACTCGTTTGTGGTGCGGGACATCTACTTGATGGTGCCGGACTTGAAGCGAGATCGTGCCGCCTCCGTGGATTCATGCTTCTCGAAACTCTCCTCGGGTCCCAAGGCCGAGGAGCTGCAGCCAAGTGCCGATGGCTGCTTCCTTACTGTACCGAACATTAATGCCACCCGATCCCGATCCGTGGACATAGTGCTGCCCACTGATGAGCAGGCCCGATACAAGGCCTTGTCCATGACCGGTTCCACTGCAACTTATGCTGATGGGTATGTATCAAGACGGGGTTGCCTGTGTTTTATATTTACATTCAATTTGAGTTCAGATAATATCTTATTTAGTTTATAATAACGAATATTTTAAAGGCTTCTTGGGGGTCGATTGAATTTCCTTTAACTTCTAACCACAGTTTTCAGCCTCACTCTCTCTATATACATATATTTATGTTTACCCGGTCCCAACTCTTCCCCAAATCCAACATAAATCTGTGGAACTGGAACTGATGAAAACCCTATATTTAAAACACACTTTATTGTTTACTTTCGCCTTCACTTTGTGCCTGTGCCTTAGGTTTAAGGGCTTGGCCAACATCTTTTGGCCAGGGCCCACTCGCTGGCTATTTTATGAGCGGCAAAACTTTTAAATTGACTCATTAAAACGAGCTTTACACGTGGCCCCTGTTAGGATTTTGGGATCAGTCGAGGGACGACGGAACGGTACATATAAACCTGGCCACCATAATTGCGGCTATGTTTTTTTTTTTGTGTTTGGATAAACTCTGCCCCGGATCCCACTTGACCTGAGCGAGAACCTTCGCCTTTGCCGAGATTTTTTGGGCCGAGAAGGGAGGTGGTGGCAATCCGTGTGTGACACGTGGGCCACTCGAATTACGGGGCGACATGTGAGGCCCGAAGAGTTGTCCGTTGTCCGTTGTCCGTTGTCCGTTAGTGTCCTCCGTCGACGATCCAACTCCCGCCGACTTAAGCCTAATTAGAAACGAAGGCTGCTTCACTCACAGTGCTCTCTCTCTCTCAGTCTCCGCTCCAACTCCACTCTGCTTTTGGCCATTCATAATTCCCACCAAGCTGGCCTGGCCCAGTGCGGACACTGACTAAAGCGTGCCTTATGCCAACCCTCGGCATGAATAAATTATGCTGGGCAGCTCTCAAACACAAAAAAAAAAAAACGAAACCTGGGACAAGAAGGCCAAATTTTTGGTAGTCACTGAAACATTAAAGGCCCTTCAAACAAGGAACATACTAGCATAGCTGAAAAGGGTTTTTGTTTACAAAAAAAAGAGACAGACTAAAACTAAGAAAAAAAAACAATTTTATAAATAATATATATAATTGTTATGGTTTTTAACTTGATCTTTTTTCATTTACTTGACTCGTAAGCTTTTGAAAATAACAATTTATTACAGTACCAAAAGTTGCGACATTTCTAATAAAGAAAAAAGCATACAAATAATAAAAAGCTATACAAATTTTGTAAATAAAATAAAAGAAAAATTAAAAACAAAGACAAGACCTGTTTGTGGCAGCGAAATTTCCTAAGCGAACCGATTTCCTTGAATTACAACAAAAGCCGCTCATAAATAATATTCAAACAAAGTGTTCCGTGTCCGCTAACCACTGTCCGCTGTCCGTTGTCCGCTGCCCGCTATCCACTGTCCGTTGTCCGTTGTCCGCTTCCCGCTCTCCGTTGTCCGTTGTCCGTTGTCCGTTGTCCTTTTGTCCGCATATCCCCTTGCCCGGAATGACAAGAAGGTTGCGTGCCGAAAGCCCCCAAGGCCTAGGTGTGAGGGTGACGAACCACTTGCGGCCAATTTGTTTCGCTGCACCACCACGTAAGCTTAGCCCTCACCGAGTTGGACTCCAACAGGACTCTCCTCCCATCCTTTCCTGGCCGAAAAGGCAACCGATATGGATATGGATAATTCAGAACTTTCCTCTGATGGATTAGAGAGATTAGGACTGTGTTCGCCGTGGGTCGTGTGTGTGCTTACCCGTGGCGGGAACTTGCCCAGAAACTCGACTCGGTTCCACGGAAAATTAATTAGCTTAGTGCGGGTTATCAATGGGAACGAGAAGCGAGACCGCTTGGGAAATATTTATTCATTTAACAGATCAGTAGGGAGAGTGGGGGAAAAAGTTATTACGAAATGACGCAGGAAATCAAAGTGAAACCGAAATATTATAATAATAATTATCCCTGACTTTGGACCTATTTTTATATATATTTTTAGTGTAAAGTTACTCAGTTTCTTTGTTATTTCCATCTCTTGAGATACTTTTGTATTGTTTAATTTCTATTTTGATATGCTCTCACATTATATTTACTATGCATTTATTTTATATGTATATCGAAATACTTTATTTACCACATGAACTAATTTTGGAATCCCTTTTCTACTTTCAGGTACGTACAAAATGGTTAACCCTTGACCCTGTCCCGTTCTTCTCCCCCCACAAACCGCACTCTCAGATAAGTACTGAAAATGTAAATGAATTAATATTTAAATGTGTGGCTGCTTTTATGCTGGTGGTATCTGTTTTCCTTATTTTTTAATTTCCGATCCATGTTGTCCCATTTGATGCCCATTTAGTGTGCCGAACATGCCCATTAATGCCTCCCTCTCAGGGGGGGCCAGCAGCACCATTAGTCGGTCCCCGGGGGCTATATATTCGGTTGGATATGTTATATGTTATCATAAAGTTGGATTTCTTGATTTACGATACCGGAGCGTGACACACACGTTATTATCTGCTACGGCCGTGAATTAAGTATTGACCACACACTGACGACTGTTATGTTTAATTTGCTCCGCCAAATGTTTCCCCTGTAATCCCTTGCCGGGGGATCCACGCCTCCTGCCAGGACCTTTTTGCCCCGATAAAATGGAAAATATTATAAAATCACTCAATCATGCGACGCGCATGCCGGACACTGCAGTCATTCATTTATTCTGGCTCTCGGATGTGGTCTATACTCCAATCTCGACTTGGCCAACTTTGTGGAGAGTTCGGAGCACTTGGAAAATATTTTATTTTATTTTAACTATTCAAAATTTGTTAATAAAAACACATTTTTGGGTTAATAATAAAATAAAAGATATATCCATTGAGCTCTTGAAATATTTGTAATATAAATTAAAGTTTGTAGAAAGCCACAAACAAAAATATGTGAATATGTATTGTTTTTGTGAAAAATACAGATTTTTCTTATTCGTATATATATTTATTTTTTTAATATAAAAAATATATATAGTACTTTTTATTAAGACCCCGAATTTATAGTTTATTTCATTAACCTAAAAAAAACAAGAGTCTTTCAAAGAATTACAATTCTTTAACTTTGTAAATACAAAATGTTGTGTAAATTATAAATATATATTAAATACTTCAAAGAAAACTCTTTCTTTCATATATAAAATTTCTGCATAATATATATAAATTTGCCTGCCAGAGAAATTTCTCACAGTGCACTGGCCACCCCCCATCCATGAGGCCTTTCTTCGGTTTCCCTGTCTGTCCCCGAGGCGTGTGCGGTTCATTCATGCGACTTTGGGTCCTCAGACATTCCGTCGGATTCCCTCCAACCCCTGCTTCGCCACCAATAACAACAATAATAACAACAACAACAAAGGGAACAACACAACAACAAACCCGAGAACAAGAATAACAATAACACGAAGGCAGCAGCCATCGAACAAGAAGAAACAAAAAGTTAACTTAACTTTTATGACAATGGGGCAAATAATTTTATGAAAATACTCCCCCGAGGGGCACTATATACACATACAAACATACATGCATATCCCTTTTAGGGGGGGCTGGGCCAGGAGGGGTTTCTCCTAACTTTTCCATACATGAAATTAGCATACAGCGCTCGGGGGATATGCGATTGTGTTCCCAATTTGCCCTATTCTCTGATTGAGCTAACTGTTTTTTTTTTTTTTTGCTCGACGGGAATTCCCCGATATTTAGCGTAGGCATTGTGAGCCTTTTTTTGTTTTCTTTTTCTGTCAGGTAAAGGTATATCGATTAAGGGTCGAGAGGGGGAAAATAACTATGTTATGTTTGTAATATATTTTCTATTAACTTAAGGCTTTATTGCCAAATTAAAAAGTTAAGTTTCCAATTTGATTGCTTAATTTCTTGACTTTTGCCAGTTTATAATTGAAGAAACTAGTTTTTCCAAAATTTTAGCATCATTTCAAAACAAATACCTATAAAAAAATAATTAGAAAATAAATCTTATGCACATATATTTACTATTTAAATTAAAATTTAATAACTAAAGATTAAATACAGAAACTAGATTTTTTTTTAAAGATTTTGGAATTATTTCAATTACAAATTAAATACCTATAAAAATAAAATAAAAATTAGAACATAAATCTATTTGTATATATTTAATATTTAAAGAATAACTAAACAAAATTTCCTACTTTTTAAATATTTTAAATTAAAGGAAGTTCTGAAAATATTTCTTAAATATTTCGGAAAATGTCCGTTTTGGGGAACTCTATTCTTCATAAATTCCGAAACTCTCCGAAGAAAATTATTTTGGTTTTGTGAATAATACGATAAAATTCGTAGGAGGCCAGCGAAGAGGAATATATACATAGATGATAAATGAATTGCTCCCGTTTGTCTACAGTTCCATTTGTTGTGCGTTTTTTTTTAAGTGCGTTCAGTTCCGCGTTTTGCTGACGCACGCGGCATGCAACATCAGCGGCAACAACATTTACTGAACTCTCAGCGGCAGCCAGAGAGCAACATCAACAATCTTCCAGTCTACTTGGGGAACTCAACTGCAATTAAGTTTTATGAAACATTCGTTTCGTATTCTCTCTGCTTGTTTTTTTTTCCCAACGAGGGTGTGCGCGAGGTGTGTGTGCTTGTGTGTGTGTGTGTGTATGGGGGCAGGTTGGGCGTATGGAGGCGAAATTGTAATGCAAATTGAAAGGCACAAAGCGAAAATATGCCAAGCGAAACTGAACAATCAAGGCGGGAGACAAAGCAGCGACCACAACTCAGCGACGTCAGCGGCAACGTCAGCAGCAACCGGCAGACTCCCCTCTCCCCTCCCCCTTCTCAATGCTCGCGAGCAGAGCAGAGGGGGGCCGGGCAGAGGAGAGCACGGAGCCAGAAAATGTCACCGTTGCCCAGCAAATGGAAATTCGTATTCAAAGCAAACCGCCACTAAGCATTAAGAAAAAAAACTATCAAAGAGAGAGGAAAGAGATAATCAGTGCTGAGCAACAAAGAGGAGAGCCAAAAACGGATAAAAGGAGATTTAAAATCTCTTAAAAATATATATAATATATATATATAATATAATATAACATATAATATATGTATATGCTTTTTGGGTTTTGAAATTATTTTTGTACAGAAAAAGTGTGAAAAATTAAAACTCAAGTAGATTTTTTTTTACCAGAGTGTCTTAAAAAAGACTTGAGAATCCTATATTGGCTCGTAAATGTTATGTATTATTTAAATCGTAATTAAAAACATAGTTAATAATAAAATATTCAACACAAAAAAGTCAATAAACAAAGTTTAACCAATTTCTCATTAATATTGTCTACAAAAATGCCTCCCTTTTTTTTTAA
>JAEIIG010013901.1:0-15495 GCA_018904695.1 Drosophila parvula
TTTGATTTCCAGCCCAGAGCGTCGAAGGTGAAATGCTGGTGCTGTCAAAGGTCACGCGATCGGAAATGGGCGCCTACCTGTGCATCGCCTCCAATGGAGTACCGCCGAGTGTGAGCAAGCGGATGAAGCTACAGGTGCACTGTGAGTACCTGTCCATTTAATATATATTTCCCTGCTATATATATACATACATATATACCCGATACGTTCCCCTATGATGTATGATAAATGGGAGCCGCCACCTGCTGCTGCTGCTGCCTCTGCTGTTGGCCAAGAAAATGGCCTGATTTATGGCAGCTTTTGGGGGGGAAGGGCGACGGCCCGGCATCGGCTAATGCAGCATAATAATCATAATGGTAACATATAGCCCGGCTCGGATGTGATGTGATGTGATGTGCGTGCAGAAGTTTCCTTTTTCTACACTTTTTATTTTTGTCGATAGGAACCGGAACAGAACCGCAGCAATAACGCAGTGCAAGTGCTTCCGTTTCGATATCCGGCAGCTTCCTTCACGTGGCCCAACAACTTTCCAAATGCATTAGGGATGGTTTTTCCGCTTTTTCTCCCCCCCACTTTTACCAAACCGAAAGGGCAACGCAACGTCACGTTCTTGCAGTAAAACTTTAAAGCAAGAGGTGCCTCGTGTGTGTGTGCTGGGGAAGGGGGGTAATTGTTAGATTTTACCCTCCCCCCCTTTACAGCCACACCACTGACTGCTTTACCTTCCCGCATCAAAGTTAATGAAATTTTCCAAAAGGGGCAAAAGTTCAAACGACGACAAT
Organism: Drosophila parvula; assembly: GCA_018904695.1. Classification (NCBI taxonomy): domain Eukaryota; kingdom Metazoa; phylum Arthropoda; class Insecta; order Diptera; family Drosophilidae; genus Drosophila; species Drosophila parvula. The sequence continues at coordinate 783 of JAEIIG010013901.1, forward strand.
TTGGCGAGAGAAGCAAAGAACGGCAAAACGTAAGCGGAGGGGAAAAAAGCGAAACTAGGGGCAGGGAAAATGTAAGGGGTAAAAGGGAGGAGAGCTAGAAGAGAGATCTTATCTGGAAATTATATTGACACGGTCGTGAAAATGTGGCACACACACACACATCCTGCACATCCTGTTGAATCGCCGTGTGTGTCTGTGTGCCGCAAAAATTAATTTTCATTTTTACTTTAATTTTATCTATGCCACAAATTCGCTTTTCTTTTCGTTTTCCCTGTCGTTTTGCGTTGCCTCCCCTCCTGCCGTTTCATTACCATTTTGGCCAAAGAAAAAAAAAAGAAAAATCCATATGTGCGAAAACACGGAAAATCCCTGTGTTTGCCACGCTTTTCACTTTTCCCCCTTGATTGATTCTAATCAGAAAATTAAGTGGCTTCTCGGCTGTTCGACGGGTATTTACGTTAAGTGCTGGTGAAATCCCCTAACGATATCAGTCGGGTTTTGGCCTTGGCTTTCAGTCTTCTTTTATTGGCTTAAAGTCTCAACGGTGGCTGCTGGCACACAACAATTTGAATGGAAATTAAAGCAGAAAAATGTATTTTAAATGTATTACATAAATTCAGTCCGAGGTTCTTGGCTTGATGTTCCTTTTTTTAATTGTTTTATTATTATTATTTAATTAAAGCTACATAGGCTCTAGAGCTAAGAGTATTTCTAATACTTAAACAAATTATATTAGTAAAGAAAATATATTTTCCATATAAATTATATATATTCGAAACCTATTATATATTTTTTATAATAAAAATACCATTTCAATAATATATTTCTACAACTTTTATGAAATATATATTTTAAACACAGCTTTAAAGACATCTCCTAGATGTTTTTCTTGAAATTTCCCCTTAAATTCAATTAAATAACTCTTGCTGAAATATAATATCAACGTTAAAATATAATATCAACATTTCCAAAACATTTTTCCAACATTTTAAAGCATTATTTTGGTGTTTGCTTAATTTTATAATAATAATATAAACAGAGAGTTAACATAACATAATACAAACAGAAAGTTTCTTGACAATTCCACTTCAATTCTCGCACTTTTTTGTTTATCTCAAATAAAGTCACTTGATGTTTGCTATCCGCCGGATTAATCATATACGGAATCTGCGTAGATGCCAGCAAATCTTCCCCGCAGCCCCAGATCAACTTACTTCCTTCCTGCTTTTTGGGTGGGGGGGCCAGAAAACCCATCCGAACCGAGATGAAAATAGAAAAACAATGGCCAGCAAAAAGTGTCAACACAAGCCAGCTGTTGCCACAAGAAGAATCGAGCGAAGAATCGCTAGAATTTCGAGGGAGACTCTCCCTCTCACTATTCTGCCATACTATATTCTCCATTCTTCAGTCTTCATTCTTTCGGCGACTCCAGCTAAGCAAATACCAAAAAAAAAAAGGCTAACGTCACAGGGGATTCTTTTTTCTATTTTTTTGGGGGATTATCAGGGCTTCTTTTTGGGTATAAAAGTGGCGACATGTCGCCAATCAAAATCAGTTGCGACTGAAGCTAAAGCCTGAGAATGCGTGCCTATATTGCAATTACACTGCTGGCCCTGGTGGCAGTGGTTGTGGCCCAAGGCGGCGGAGGACGTGGTCGAGGAGGTCGCGGTGGCGGCGGCGGCGGAGGAGGTGGCGGTCGCAGCCTGGGCTTCAGTGGAAGACGAAGTGGTGGCGGCGGCGGCGGCGGTGGCGGTGGCGGCGGAAGAGGCTTCAGCCGAGGACAGCAAGGACCACCAGGTGGCTACTACGGCGGCGGCCGTGGAGGCGGCGGTAGAGGAAGACCTGGCCGTTTCGATGGTCCTGGTGGCCCACCGCCACAACGTCGTCCACGTCGCCCAAGACCATGCTGGACCACCACCGAGAGCAGTGCCGCTGCCAGTTCCACCACCGACAGCAGCTCCACCACCGACAGCAGCTCCTCCACAGACAGCAGCTCCTCCACCGATTCCTCTGTGAGCTCCAGCAGCACCGAGAGCTCCAGCGGCACCAGCACCACCACCGAATCAGGCTCGGGCTAGACTCCAAGATTCACTCAAGGAACATAGGAACTACTTGGAAAGGCATACAAAATAAAATCAATCTGGCACATTAAGAGGGTTTTCTGTTTTTTTATTTTAAATAATATTTAAAAGGATTTACAAATAAGAGAAAGTTTCAAGATATATAAAGGGATACTTTCAAGATAATACCGAATGATTTTTAAGCTTTAAAAACTTAGGGAAAATATAGTAAAACAAGTTAATACAAGCTAAGAATGGCAAGCTTAAAAAGTGGCAATAAAAAGCTTATTTTACTTAAGTTGTAAGTAATTAATTAGCTCTAAAAATAATACAAGGCACGCTGACATTATTTGGGTATTACCTCACTTACTTTACTTTACTGTTTTTCAATTTTCCAACCAGTCATTAAGTCCTGACAACTATCGGGGATTTTAAAGATCGGACAACAGTGGCAGCTGCTGCTGTTGCTGCCTGCCTGCCCGCTGCCAAAACTCTATTCGGACAAATTGAATTTTCGATGTAAGAGACCGGCCGGGGGGTTTTTTTTTTTGGTGGCATAGGGAGGGGACTTTTTGGCGGACAACACATGACATATGCTGCACGGGTGGGAGCCAGGATATATATCCCTGGCGAAGGTCCGGACAGGACACGGCCATGGAGTCGAGAGTGCGGCATGCACAAATCCAATAAATTGACCAATAATGAACGCTTGAATGCAGCTCCAGGCGCAGGCGGAAAGGGCGGGGATGCAAACGGGGCTGGAAAAGCGGAAAAGTGGAGAAAGGGGCGGCAGATGGTAAAGCAAAGTTGAAAAGCCAAAAAACAATGATGGTCAGTGGCTATGGCCTGCGGTCCTTTGGTCCTTCGGTTATCCAACTTCGCTCCCCGGGGCGGCCTCAAGACAACGTCAAAGACAAGGGCGAAAAATGCACACTCACACACACACACACACAAAGAGTAGCACACAAAAAAAAAAAACAAAGAGGAAACTTAAACAAAAAGAAAAAACAAAAACAGAAGGCAAGAAAAACGAATGAAAAAATCTCAACACGACACGAACAACATGGAAAATCTCCACAGGGCACCAGGCAAAGGCAAGGCAAGGGATTTTTTAGCGAAAATTCCTAACGAAACGGAAATGCTCTTTAATGCAGAATAAAAGCTTATGAAATGTATAGAGAATATATTTAAATTTAAATTAATATTAATATACTGAGCAAACACAATGCCAGCCTTGAGCCTCCTTAAATGGCTTGTCATATTTTTATTGTTTAATATCTTTGGCTTAAAAAAATATTACTTAAAAGGTACTCTAAAAAATCCAAAATATTATATTAGAAAGAGTATTTATGTATAATAAATATTATAGAAAAAAAGAGATCAAAGACAGGGCTCCCTAACGAACTGGTTGGCTTCCTTGGCGGCCATCGATTTGAATAGAGGAATCATTAAACCGTTCGGGGATCATCATTCCTCCGGCTGAGCAAGCCAATTCCCAGTTCCCCCCCCCGGGAAGGATAGAAGAGTGAGATGGATGGGAAATCGAGGAAAAATCTAGGGAAAAAAGCGATGGAGATTGCATACTCGTTTTATTTGCCACCGACTGACCACTGGGGCGAGAGTCCAGGGTCCCTGATTGCTGGCCAGGATTGCTGGCTGCTCACTCTAACAACAAAATAATTCATTTTCAATTAAAATCGTATCAGTTGTTGTTGCTGTTGCTGGCGCTGCCATTAACCAAGAGGGTACACACAAAAAAAAAAAATAGAATAAGAAAGAAAAAGAACATGGCGAATCACAGCTGGAAGCCCGAATCCCGAATCCCAAAATCCGGCATCCAGCATCGGAATAAAAGGGTTTGAAGTTTGACTTTGGTCCCTTGTGGCGTCGCCGCTTAATTGCCAGTCTAGTCCGCGGCGGGGAAGGGGGGGTGGGGTTTTTTGGACTTGGCTTACACAAGGTCACACACAATGCCACTGATGGCTTAACAATTTCCCTCTACCTCTCTTTCACTCTGTCACTCTCCATCCTTGCAGTTCATCCGCTGGTCCAAGTGCCAAATCAATTGGTCGGCGCCCCGGTCCTCACGGATGTCACATTAATTTGCAATGTCGAGGCATCGCCGAAGGCCATCAATTACTGGCAGCGCGAGAATGGTAAGTCGCTAGCGAAAAAAAATAACAAAAAAAAACAACCAAAAAAAAAAACAAAAACTAGAGAGCCACACTGAGAACATTTTTTTTATTGACTTTCTTTATTTGTACTTAGATTGCAATTGGCCAAAGTTTTCATTTCAAAACCGAACAAAATTATATCTTGATCTTGAGCACAAAATTATATCAACTATCGATTATCGATTGGTTTGTTATCAGTTATATTAAAAATGTTCTACATTTTCGTAATGCTGGATTCGATGAGTTTTTATTTAAGGGGCAACACCACTGTAGAGTCTTCGAAATCTAATACAAATTCTTTAAAAGCACTTAAGCAAGACTTAGCACTAAAAACTGCTTCCGATAAGCTTGGTAATTACATGGTTTTATTTATCGATTAATCCAACTATTTGACATAATTAAATTAAAACTTATTATGTTTATTTATAACACTTTTTTCGTTAAGATAATTATTTGTAAGTTCTAGTTACATTTTTTTTGTTTTGCATTTTAGTTTTCATATCTGGTTATTTTTAATTTGGATATTCTGTAAAAACTTCGATATCAATCGATTTTAAAACGATATTTGCACACAAAAGTATCGAAAACTTTGATTATTTTGTAACTGTAGCTTTCTTACTTGCTTACACTATTTCTTAATTATATATTATACACCATTTAATTTTTTATTTAATAATATCCACACAGCACACTACTAGTCCCTTCTTTTGTAAATATATATAATATTTGCAGGCTTTTCCACTGCAATTAATAATATTTGTTTAAAATCGACGCTACTTCAAACTCTACAGTAGTGTTACCCCTTTAAAAAAAATCACTTTTCAGTGGAGTCACAAGAATCTCTGATGATTGAAAGTAACTTGAAAAAATGTCTTGAAGTATGTCAAATAAAAATTAATTATTTGTCGGCAAATACATAATAACAAATTTTCGAAAACTTACAATTTGTGGAATAAAATGTTAAGAATTTACATACTTATTGGCATTTTTGACCTTTTATGAGATTTCACATCGACAGAGATTTGTGTAGCTTCGCTGATTAATACGCTTATAAAGTATATACATTTTCATATTTTTATTTTCCAATTCAATATTTACATTATAGTTAGTGATCTATTGTTAACCGGATTCAGCCGATGGCGAAAAATAACAAAAATTTGTAAGAATCGAGTTGATGATTTATCATTTCATTTATTATAAATGATTCAATAATTTGTTGGTATTTGGTATATTTGGTTTTATTAAAATAAAAAAAAAAGACAAGCAAATGGTAAGTCCGCCAAGATATGGGAAACGACCAAAAACTGCACAGAGAAAAAATGTTCTCATTAAACTGCACAATTGTTAAGCTTTTGTTTAATTTGTAGAGTAAATACAATTAAATGGAATGAAGAGATAATGTAGATAAATAATATAACATTTTAGTTGTATTTAAAATTTGCATAGTTTATGTCTTTTTATAGCACTTAAGAAGCAATATTTAAGTTCTTTGCCATGCAGCTATTTTTTTGTTTTTATTTTTTGTTAGCCTACAAATCACTGTGCTTATTTTTCTCTGTGCAGTTTGGAGTAACCCAACAGCGGGGGAGTGGCCACGAATTGCATTTTTCATTTAGCATCTGGCTCGAGTTGGAACTCGGACTCGTTGAAACTTTATAAACCTTTCAATGCCGCAATTTGTCTTTATTTGGTTCGTGTTCGAAGCTCAAATATTTTTGTTGTCCCCTTGAAAGGCGGGAAAGGTGCGGGAGGGGTTAACAAAAAAACGCAAAAAAAAGAAAATATAAGCGAGGAAAACCCGGGGGGGGGGAGGAGAGGAGCTGGCGATGGCAATGGAACTGGAACTGGAGACTCTTTTGTCAAGTGCATTTGACGTATATTGCAAACGTGACAGGAGCCACAGCGTAAACGTGAAACGCTTGGCGGCAGCAATGCCAGAAATGTCATCATCGATGGTGTCCCAACCCCCCGAGGCAGGACTCTCCGCCTGCTCCTTCTCCCCCTGCTCCTCCTTCTCCTGCTGCTGCTGCTCACATCCTCCGCTGCCCTTCTCCGCCTTTCGCCTCACGTAGCTTAAGCTCATTTGGCCTGTCTCCCTGCTTCGTATTCATGACTTCATTCACACCTCGACACCACACCAACTCCACACACACACTGACTATCAGAGTTCTCTGTTCAGTCCCCCCGCTCCTCTCCACTAAACTGGCCACGACTCATCATCTCACCACATCAGCCAGGACACTTTTACCATTTTTAGTGTCGCTCATTTCGATTTCCCTTCCTTTTCCCGGTCTTGAACAGGCGAAATGATTATTGCCGGCGATCGTTACGGACTAACCGAGAAGGAGAACAACATGTACGCCATCGAGATGGTGCTGCACATCAAGCGGCTGCAGTCGAGCGACTTTGGCGGCTACAAATGCATCTCGAAGAACAGCATCGGGGACACCGAGGGCACCATTCGGCTCTATGGTAAATATATCAGAGATAAATTATTCAGTTTTATATAAAATAACATATAGGGGCGGATCTTTAGCCATATAACTCGAGGCTCGAGACTTGGTATTAGGGATGTACAGCGAGAGGAAAAGTCCGATATGATGTATCGACGAAAATATCGCACTTAATAACGTATCGAAAATAATCTACAGTTTGATATATCGATAAATCATGGATTTTGCATTATAAAATCCATACTTTTGATAAGATCACATACTTATTTAATTTAATTTTTATATATTTTAACCAAATATTGATTTATATATTATTTCGATAAACTTTTTATATTTATTGCCATCTATGATAGTTTAAGTAAGGCTTAGAGGCATTTTTTTGACTGTTATCTTGGTTTGATAAATCTAACAGAATATCAAATCAATCGTACATTTATCGTAACGTTAAAATATTAATTAATATATCGTCCTAAGCGTTAAACAGTAATAGAGCTGGAATAGTATCGTAGTTTCCTGTGTTTTTTGAAGGCGAACATCTATTTATCGGCTTTAAAATTTGAAGTTTTTCCAGCTATTTTATGAAGTATAACCATATTTTCTGTCTTTCCTACTAAGTATCAATTGTTTTGGCCACGACAACGAGCACCTTCAGTAAAATTTGATTGATTTTCAATATAATATATAATATTAGTATCATCTATGTACGAGCGTTTTATCGAATTTATACTTGGCAATTTTATATGCACTTCCTGCCACAAAAGTTGTATACATTTTAATATTATTGCAATAAATATATTTTAATAAGAATATTTACATTATAAAATAAAAAAATAATATATTGGGACTCCTCTTACTTACCAATTCCCAGAAATGGAGCGGCCCGGCAAGAAGAACCTTCGCGACGAAGATAACAACGACGTGTCGGTGAGTCCAGGACCCCCCATAGATCCCTTATATTTATAGTATTTCCCATAAGTTATATATAAAACCATAAATGTCATGTCTATATATACCCACATATATATATATGTATAAAACACTTTTCTTTTCGTGGCAGCAGAAAAACGAGGTGGTGCTAAAGGAGAATCGCCACGAGGACGGGACACGCAACCAGAACGGCAGACTGTACAAGGACAGGAATCCGGAGCAGGAGCGTGGAGCCAACGGCGGGAAGGCAACATCGTCTGCCCATGCCAGTCGTGGGACAATGCGGCTAATCGGAACGTTTCTATTAGCCCTTCTATTGGTGTTATTAACGACGACGGCGACGGCGACAACAACAATGCCCACGGGCCACACAAAGGCCAACGCTGTCGCCCATCGGGACAGACATTTGAAGGAGCACCCGGTCAGGGCAAGGTCGAGCTTTGATATGGGGATCCAGCTGCAGGAGAGATCGCTGGCGTTTAATAATAGAAGCAGTTGGCGGCGAAAGCTGTGGGAGCGGGGAGCGTCAGCTAAGTAAGATTATTATTATTATTTCTATTATTATAGCTTAATTCAATTGTAATTAAACAAGCACGATTATGCTGCTAAAGAGCCCGCCCCCGCTCCAGCCTCCTCATTCTCCCACAATCCTTTGCTGTGTGTGTATTTGTGTGAGTGTCCCGGAAAGGGAGAGCATTAATCAATTGGGGGGACGATTTGCGACCCAACAGCTAATCATCTTTTACCGGGGCTAATTGCCAAAGGATAAGCGACTCCCTGGGCTAATTGAATGCATATTAAATCAAAAAGGAAGCGGAGAAGCGGAGCAACTAAAGTGTCGTAGTTAAGTGGAAAAGAAAATGCGTTTAAATGTTACCTCGTTAGTGGAAAATGAAATGAAATAAAAAAAAAAGGAAAAAGGAAAAGGAAGCACCGCCCTGCAAAACGGTATTGAGATAAAATGGTGTTCGGCTCTTTGAATGGCTTTAGCTGCTCTGAAAGTAAACAAAAGTATGACTACAGAGAAAAGATATATTATATATATAAGCCGGACAAAAAATATACAAGCATGCATATATGCGTACTAAAAACAATACGATAATTATAATGATACTGATACTGATCAATATATAAATATATATATTTCTAATTGTCCTATGGCTAAGTCAAAAATGTTTTCTCTTTTTCATTGATTTCTGTTTAGTTTGGTTTTCGATTAATCGTTGGGTTCTTTTTCTAGAAGAAATACACTATATATAATATATATATATATATTAGGTGTTTAATCAAAGAGTTCTGTATATAATATGTAAGGCCTGCTCAAAGAGAAAGGAATTTGTGGCTAAAATAAATATAAAGATTAACGATAAACGATAAACGATAATTGATAAATGATAAATATAATGAGTTAAAGAAAATGTTTAGACGATCTTTGCTAACCCGTTAACTGTAAATATTTACACCTTGGTGATCTGGAGATAATTAGTTTCGTTGTTAATTAAATGGTAAATGGTTCTATTTTTGGACCCCCTTTGTTGTCTCCTTTGCTCCATGGCTCAAAAGACTAAATGCGGACCCTAGATTTAAGCCAACAAGGGAATCTTCGGAGAGATTCTTCAGACGCTAAAACGAGGGTGTGTCTGTGTGGGTGTCAGAGAGAGAGGAGATTCTTCTTAAACTTAATTGAAATCTTATATAATTTATTTATTTATAAATTATTTATTTGCTTTCTCAATTTAAAAAGTGGATTAAAAGAGCTTCCTTTTTGGGGCATCAAATCTAGGCCATAAATCAGTTATTTCTTCAAGCAAATACAACAACACATGGAAAAATCCCATTTTTCACTTATTTTATTTCACTTCTAAATCAAGGACACTCTCTTTCCACACACACACACACATCCTCTAAAAAATCACAAATTGATAGTCCTGTATGATAGGTATGTTGCCGTAAAGGTGTGCGTGTTGTTCAGCTCAAATCCACATTTAAATAACAAATAAAACATATATATTGTAAATCGCAGACAGCAGAAGTAAGTGTGCCAAAAATACAACAAAAAAAAACTAAAGCATTGAAAGGCGAAAATAAACAGAGTTAAAAACCGGAATAAAGGTGTGTATGTATGTATGTGTCCATATCAGTAATATCCTTACATATATCTATATGTATAATCCACATATCCCAAAGCCAGACCCAAATCCAAAAGTAATGGAAATAAATCCTTAAAAGCTGACTACTCAGATGTACTCTGACTCATATACGTACCGAGCAAAACAAAAAATAAAAAAATGGGATAAATGGGCGAGAAAAAGTACATTTTAAATATATAAATAAAAGAAGCAAGAAAGGGGGATAAAGTTAATTATAGGAAATACGTTTTTTTTTTCGTGATGGCGGCGATGGCTGGTATCGCCTAGCAAATCAAAGTTACGTTTAATCTACACGTGTAAGAAACTGAAACTTATATCTACATATATGCATATATATATATATATATATATGTATAATATATGGTTTAAGTATAAATGGAAATCCAAGAGTTGTTTGAAAGACACAGGCTAAAATAACAGACTAAACTATAGTGAAAATACTAAGAAACTCGTAAGTACAGAAGTAAACTCCCATTCAAATCGTAAAAAAAAAGCATTCAATGTCTACGCTACAGCCATACAAAGATAAACCAAATAAATGGAAAATACAACAAATATTTGTCAACTACATATGCATAATACCAAGCCCTACAAACTGAGAGAATATTCAAAAACAAATTTCAAGATGTAAAACCCCCGAATAAAAAATAAATTGTTTGCTGCGTTTCCACGTGAATAACGTCAAGCTAATAGCATTTAGTTGGATTTGTGTTTATGTACATAAGAAATGAGCGAACAAGGCATATGTTTGTACTGTAAAATCTGTTTAATATACAACTGAATATTCACAAAAAAAAAAAGAAACCCAGACAAGCCCGCGCAAACGTGACAAAAATCCCCCCCAAAAAAAAAGAGAGGAATACAAACAACAAAAAAATGGAAAATAAATAAAGAGAAATGCATATGAAAAAGTAGCCTACTTTCTATCAATATTGAATACAAAAAAATACTGGGAATTAAAGGTAAGTAACTCCTGACGATGAGCTATATTTTATTTAAATTTTAGCCCTAAGATAGGCTGTATTTTATCCAGGACTTAGCCAGCCGGTAAGTTTTAGTACTTTCCATTAGGTGGCTCTATATTAGAACCAAGCGTCGATATTAATCAAATTTTTTACAACTATTACAGCTGAGTGTTTCCTTTTTTTTAAATTCTTCTTTTCTCCTTTTTTTTAAATTCTTCTTTTCTATATTTTAAATATAATCCTAAAATGCTTTTAAAATACAGCGAGCTTCAAGACCTATTGCTTTGGGAATTAGTTTTTGTTAGAGCTGGCAAAGCATCGATTATTAATCGATTTAAAATCTTTTTTAGCACTAAATTTTATGGCCTTATTATTATCTTATTATCTTATCTTATCCTTATCTTATTATTGTAATGGAATTATTGGATACACATATTTTCGATACACTTATTAGAGTATATTTTGGTTATTTAAAAAATCTAAATCTAAAATCTATTATATATTTAATATATCGTTAAAGCCCTTCTATTATCTGGTAATGGTAATACTTCCGTTGCCCTAGAAATATAATATAGATATATAATATAATATGTCGATTTAGTTAGCAAACAGATACTCGCCTCTGACGACATCCTTAACACATTAATTGAATAATAATATTTCTTTAAATGTCACATCCGAGTGATTAACAATTATGTGGAACCATTTTTGGGACAACAATTGAATTGATTGTGTAAAAACAGAAGCCACAAAATGCTGAATACTAAATGGGAGCAAGGTGAATAAGTGAGCAGATCGCACTGAGTATATATATATCTTTATATATGTATATATATGAGCATTCAGCTCGATTTGTTTTACAAAGAATAAATACAAAATGCCCAACGAAATACAAACACAAAACTGTCCAAATATTTGGCAATGTGCGAGTGTGTTTCCGTTGGTCAAATGATGGTGGCCAACAACACTAACAAACTAACTAACGTTTTTGTATTTATTTTAAGTTGTGTTCCTACCAAAATATGCACACAAGCCGTGCCGAGTTATTTATATTGCACAGAAAACAGACACAGGACACAGACAATGGATGGAAAACTGTGCGACAATTTGTGCCCCCAGAACGTTGCACTCACCGCAAAACTCAACTCAGCAGAGCGTCCTGAATCCCGGCAAAGCCTAAAAATGAAAATGCAAAATGCAAAATGCAAAATACGAAATACGAAATGCAAAATGGAAAATGGAAAAAATATCTTTACATTTGCATCTTTTATATTCACACGACACACAGAACCAAAGGCCAAGGGAGGCGGCAGCAAAGATTGCGTTTATAACAATGTGCAGGTTTATGTCAACCAGAACCAGAACCAGGACTAGAACCAGAACCAGGACCAGGACCAGAAATGGGAACGATGACGATGAGCATTGTCAAGGGAACAGGGCAGGGAAATCTGTAATGCACTCAGGGAAATTCCTAAGCCTTAACCTAGTTCCTGGGTTCGATTTTTAAGGCAGGAAACTAGACTGTGGCAAGGGATTGAAGTAGTAACGATATTAAATAATAAATAATAAAGTTGCAGCTCAATTAAAATGTTCATTTCCATTATTTCCTTTAATTTTTTGTTCATTTTTAGTTTTAATTTAATTTATGACTTACAAGATATTACTGTAAGTAATACATATATCCAGAAACTCAAACGAAACTCTAAAAAACCCAAAACATTGTTTAAAGTATTGTGCCTTAATTTTTGTAATTAAAATTAATATGTATTTGATACATTTATCTATTATTCATAAATTAAATATATCTTTTACCTTTGCTATAATATGTTCCGTTATAAGATCTGCCTGACAAGGTTTCTGAATATAATTTCCATAAACTTCAATTAAATTTTCCGCTGTGCACAGCTAAGTTGAATGAAGAAACCCAACCGAATCCGCATCCTCATCCGTATCCGAATCCGAATCCGAAACCAGCTGCCTAACGATGGATGCACCTTGCGCGGATGCGAGTGGGGATGCGGATGGAGAGAGTCCAACATTGTTGGCAAAGGAGAGACAGTTGCCTCTATTCTTTCCTCCTGCCACTGCTAATAGTTTAAATTCATCTGCATGTCTGTGTCTGGTTTCACGCTTTATGCACTGCTAATGATTTGATGTCGTCTCCCATTTGCCTGGGGCGGATGGAGGAAGCCCATCCGAGGGAAAAACTGGGCTAAAATCAGAAGGAAGGGTAAGCGAGTGGGACAACCGTGAAACCAGCAGCCACGTGACGACGTCAAATGCAAAACTCTGCTCTCGGCTAATGCTCCTCCAACCGTAGCCCACATTCTTATTTAAATATATACATATATTATATATAGAGCACATACTATATGATATATATAATATATACATCATATATAGAGGTGGAGGCGGCTGGCATTGTGTGCCGTTGATGGATCCAGGAAATGCACAGTTTGCAACTCGTTTTGATTCAAGTTGAAGTTGGCATTGCCACCTGCATCCTGCATCCTGCTTCCTGCATCCTGAATCCGGGCGAGTCCAGGAGAAACCGAATCGATTAGCCCAAATTATTTACATTGAAGCCACTCTAATTGTGCCAGCAAATAAATAACGAATCAGGAGTGCAGCCAGCCGAGCCGAGTCAAAATATGATGGCTAGCCGAACAGCAATTGTGTTTTTGCCTCTGCAAACAGTTTGCGAATATAAACAAGGCCCAGACTCTTTCCATTACATAATCCTAAGTTCTTAGGTTTTAAATCAATATAAATTACGTAAGTTCTTAGGTTTTAATTCAATATAAATTACAGGCATAAGTAGCCGCTTAGAAAGTATAAGAAAAAGGCAAACGAATTAAGTTGAATGCTAAAAGTAAGACAGTATTTGTTCTATTTATTTTTATTTTAGTCTTGACCCAAGAAATGTAAATGTAAATAAACAAACAAACTTAAATATAAAGACAGTAAATAAATATGCAATGCTGGCCAAATAAATATTTGATTTTTGAATTGTTATTCACAATTTTGTTGTGTTTCTTTGATTCAAATTTATTTTAGAAGCCAACAAATCATTGAAAACCTAATATAATTCAGTTAGAAAACCAAAAGAACTTAGCTTTAGTTCTACCTTGCGTATACGTAATCCCATGTTTAACATTACGTATACGTAATGATTTTGTATAACTTTAAATAAAAGAAAATGTTAAAAGATAGCGGCAGACAGCCAAAAGTCGACTAGCTTTCTTTTAGTTTATAAACAAACCAAGAAGAGAAAAAAACCGAAAGCTGCCACGAATTTATATTTATATATTTGTAAAAACTGCTGACCAACTTGCCCGCTTTTCCAGGCTTTCTTTTTTTATTTTTCGTACCCCTTTCCGGCCCATCAACACACATACCATATATTCTTTTTCCTTTTGATACACTTGCAGAGGGTATTATTATATTTGGGAACAAGCTAAGAAAGTTTTCCAATAGTAAGTGGAATCAATCCGGATCGAAGGACTATTTCACCAAATGGGAAAATGGGTTATTAAAGGGAATATACAAAATAAAAGATTCCTAATCCTTTAATATAATTCCATTTATTTCAAAATATGTTTTAGTATTAGTTTTTGATTTTATAAAAAATCAAACATCTATAATATATAGCTAGCAAAGAAATGATCGTGAAATTAAAAGTAAAACATATACAATTTCTTTAATTTTTAGCATATTTTCAGATATCTTGGTGAACAATAATTTTGTAGAATTTAAATCTATCATTTTTAAAGTTTACCTGAGTTATTTTAACTATAATTATAGCTGTCATAAAAAGAATTTAATTAATTTGTTAATTTGCAGAAAAGGGTATACTGTCTTCCAATTCCCTTAGCTACATTTTCTTCCTGTTTCTTATTTTATTTTTACATTTCTTTCTTTGCACAGAGCGCGAGTTCACATTTGTTGTGTTTTATTTCTTTTCTTGTTTTTTTTTTTTTTTTT
>JAEIIG010013906.1:0-15027 GCA_018904695.1 Drosophila parvula
CTTAATCTTATCTTAAATCTTAATATCTTATCTTATCGTAAGAATTCCTAGTTACCTTTGCCTTTTTCCACTCACTTCTTGCCATTTTAAATATCCTTTAAGCAGCTAAAATGACCAGCAAGGGGATATACCCTACCAATACCCTTACCCGCAGGCCGTTTTCTGTGGATGGGGTCGCAATAAAAAATTGTAAAATATTTCACAACATATTTTTGTTGGTCGCACAGTCGTCGTCTCCGCTTGATGGCCATGGTCAGCGCCAAGCGCTTTAAACAATCCACATGACCATAAATCCAGGCGCCCAACACCCTTTGGCCCTATCTGCCACCCCTTGCCCGCCTGTTTTTTATACATACATATATATATGTATATGTATATAGGGTTTGTTTTTTTTTTGGAAGGCTCACAACGGGTTAAGGGGGTGCACCGCTTTTATGACGCATCCAACGTACAACTTTTGACCACTTGGCCAGACCGCGACATTTTCATTTCCACACCGCTTCGGAGAGGGGGAGAGAGGGAGGGGGGTGGAGGAAAAGCCCCTTAGTGCCCCTCCCAGGGATGTTGTGCAGTTTTTGCCAACGCCTAAAAGTATTCCCAACTCTGGTTTTGGCTTTGGCATTGCCTTCACTTGGCATTCCAACGGAAAACTGTTGGCCCTATTTTTTTTCCAGTTTTTTTTGTTTTTTGCGGCCAAAGATTTTCCCTTGCATCTCGCTGCCCCGATTTTCTGGTAGCAGTGTGTTTTCCGTTTCGACATAACTCACAGCATTCTCGCTGTCGTCCTTGGGCCACAGTGAATACCCTGCTTTGAGGGACTCACTTGGGGGAAACTAGTTGGTAAATTTGAGCACTATTTCGAACAAAAAAAATATCTATTTCCCTTGTTAAAATACATATTTCCTAGTTTTATTTTTATTTTATGTATAGTTTCAAGCACAAATTTAATATTATATTATTATTATAACCTCTGCCTTTGCCTGACACTTTCCACTTTGAGCTTTCCCAGCATTGGCCTTTTCCCTTCCCCGGAGAGGGCATTCCGCTTTGCATACCAAACACTTTCGCTTGGTAGCTTTTATTTTCGGCACTCGTAGCGAAATGTTTACACAAAATGCGATTTTATGCGGCAAATTATTATTTATTGCGTTGAGCACCATCTATGCCGATAATTTCGATACAAAAAATATTTATCATAAATCGTTTTTTGCCTTGTCTCCTCTCTAATTTCGCCTAGTGGTGGAAGAAATAAAGGCGGCATGGCGAGAAGCGAGCAGGAAATATGCAAAGCGTTTCGGTTGTCGCATGCATATTTCAATGTTTCTGCTTGGACGCCTTGAGTTATGCAACAAAATATGTTTTACTCTAATGAGAAATGCCGGGGCGGAGGACAATGAGAGAGAGAGCAGCGTTAATTACAAAATGAACTGACAAAATGACAAACTGACAAAAGGGATCATTCATCATATTTCCTGCTTGGTTTTCTCTTCTCTTCCTTTTTTTTTTTCATTTTGGTTGACACATTTCACGGCCCATTTAACACGCGCCAAAATTTAATTTACAACTGTCAGTGACCGCTCAAGGGTTAAGGCGCTTGTAGCTTGTATCTGATAGTTACAGGGTCAGCGGGGGGGTCGGCGTGTAATTGACCGACTCGGCAACGGCTGGCCACGATTGACATTTATTTGCATTTAATTAATCTGACATTTTAAATTAACTGCACATTTCGGGCGGCCGGGCTCGCATCTGTCTTGTTTAATTTTGATTTGCAACACATTAACCATACTGCCGTGTAGCCCCTTAACCCCTTGCCAGTCTACCTATCTTCCTGCCAAGCCTAGCTGCCTTAACCTCGTTGTGCCTGGCAATTCCATTCAATTGTATGTGCCCCGGGACAGGAGGACAAGGCCCAATCTAGGCTGTCACTCAAAGGCAGCATTCACGCTCCTGGCTATCCCGTGGATCCAGCCTTTGGCTAGCTTCAGGACACTGCAACCTTGCAGCCTTGCAACCTTGCAGCTTCCAAAAAAAAATATACATCTAGCGAAGTAATATAATTATAATCCCCTTAATAATTATTATTCAGTTCTCTAAATATTTTAACAGTTTGACTTTCAGGTTTGTTTTTTCTATTTGCGGGAACTCTTTTTGTGCACAGTGCAGGCGGGGCATGTTTAATAAAGTCAAACAGACACACTCCAGGCCACACACGTTGCACGTGCAACGTCGCCGCCGCCGCCGCCGCCCTTTCTCTTTTGCTTTCTCTCTCTGTGTGTGTGTGTGTGATGGCGAGACAAAGTAAACTTTGGCGCGCAGACACGCGTAATTAAATGCAACAACAGAGCCGAGGTGGCAACACCTACTCCCCAGCCTCATGCACGTGTTTGTGTGTGTGTGTGACAATTTGCAACAAATCGTTGCGACATGCTGAATGCAGCCAACCAAGCGGACCACGCCCACAACTGTTGACGTGTGGGGGGTGGGTGAGGGGGCGCAAGTTCAGGAATGGGCCCGAAAAGGGGGCGTGGTGACCCCCAGAAGTGGGCAGCCACAAACACACACGCACACCCACGAACACTTACAAAACAGACAGACACATATGCCTCTAATGCGCTTTTGTCGTGCATTGTTAACATGATGCGAAAAGAGAGCGGGCAGAGAACGGGCAGGGAGCGGGCAAGGAGCGGGTAGGGAGCAAGCAGGGAGCGGGCAGGGAACAGCCAGGGAGTGGGCAGTAAGCAGGCAGGGAGCGAGCAGGGAGTGGGCAGTAAGCAGGCAGGGAGCAGGCAGGGAGCGGCCAAGGAGCTCGCAGGGTGGGAGCAGGGAGCAGGGAGAGCTGCAGCAGGGACAGGAGGCTCTGGGAAAATAGGTCCAGGAAGGAGCAGGAAGGGGGAGTGATGGAGTGATGATGTCCAAAGGGGCGGGGCCCAGCCTCATCATCATCATCATCATCATCGCCATCATTGCTGTCAACACGTTGACAAAACTCAGCAGGAGACAGGTAAAGTGGAATAGGAACTGCCACCACCCACCCATATACATATTTTCCACCCATCAGGAGACAATCCTTCACCCCCTCCCACCCCATCAGCTGCCCTGTGCCTTTTCCTGGTCACAGATGTGCTGCCACATTGACAAAGTTGCTGGCAGTTGCCAGGAGATTGAGTTGCACAAGAAGGAACCGGTGGGGCAAATCGACAGGGGAAAGCAGCTGCTTTGCATGCATTTTCCTTGGCTTCAGGAAAACTCGCCCCCCACCCACCATTTTCTTTACCTCTTCTTCATCTTCTTGTTCAGCTGCTTGGCTGCAAATGTGTTGCTTCCGTCAATTTGCAAACCTTATCGGAGGCTCTCCCAGAGACAGCACCTTGAGCCCATGCACTGCGGCCTTAGTTAAAGGGAAATAAATAATAAAGCTGCAATTTACTTGAGATATATATACGAGTATATCTTGGAAAACTCATTTCAGATAAATTCCTTAGAAATATTAAAATAAAAGAATTATTTATATAATTTTTCAGCTACAACTTGTACTAATAAGTTTCTTATAAATTCATATTTATGAGGCTCAAACCCCACTGTAACCTTGAATAGAAATAATAAATACATTTTTATAGTATAAAATCTATATATAATATATATAATAATATATAAGTATAATATAAAATCGATAGATATACAAATTTCTCACAGTGCACTCACAGTTCGCACACACGCACTAACTTAGGAGCCTGATCCTTTTGGCTGTCGCATTCGTGTCGAGGTTTTGTACAATTTCATGTTTAATTTCCATAATTTATTTATGTGTCCTTCGGTGTATTGGATTCTGCGTGCGTGTGTGTGTGTGCGTGTGTGTGAGTGTGCGTGTGCTAGTGTAAACGAGTGTCCTTGTGTGAGCGAGTGGGCTTAATGCCCAATCACAACTACCATCATCGCCACAGATTGCTGACAGGCTAAGTAAAGATGATCAAATCAAAATCGATATGTATCGATTTATCAATTACCTATTTATCTAAATTAATCGATTTTTATTCAGATCAATTAATACTCATATAAAATACATTATTTGAATGTACACTTACCGATTTAAAAAGACTTCTTCAATGATTTCTGTGATTAATTATGCCCAGTTAGCCTGAAGCAGTTATATTGATGATTTGACGATATTTCGTTGATATTTTCGATGACGATACTTTGTTGGATTTTTGTCAATGTATCTAATCGCTTATTTCCTTTGCCCATTTGCGTGCATCTCTAATGCTTAGTCACTCCGTCTAAGTACGCACACAAATAAATGCCGGCATATTGGGATCTCTCCCTCCCTCTCTATCGGTGTCTAGGCGAGTGTGTGTGTGTGTATTTCGGTGGGCTTCTGTGTGAGTATGCGTGTGTAATTGGCACTCACGTAGCCATTGATTGGCAAGATTTGCTGAAAGCTCCTGAAAACCCAGAACCCCAGAGCCAAATTGAACCAAAAACCAAAGTTGGACAACCATTTATGTGGGCGGATGCTCTCTGCTTGTGCCAGTGCGTGTGTGTGTGATGTGCCTTGGGTGTGTGTGGATATTATTTACGTGTGCGTGTGGGTATGCATCTTGGGCTGGCAAATTAGTCGAATGAGTATTCCATTTGCAAAACACAAAAAAAAAAAAGAAAATCAAAGCAGGTATATGTACTTACCTTCATATCGTCAGGACGGAATGTTTGCAGTTTGTAAACCTGTAGCCCGGAATGGTATTACCAGCAAATATTTACATATGGCGGCCGCAATGTGTTGTGTTTTTCTTTTTGCGAATTGCCAAACTGAATTGCTTTCAATTATAATTAACTTGAAAACAACAATAATACAGCCTGTTATCGTTAGTTTGGAGGCATCGCTGACACGTAATTCAAATCTCGCATTTACGACCTCGGATAACGAGTACAATTCTTTATAATTTGCACACAACAAAAAAAAACAGAAAGTATTCAAACCGACACGTACCCGGCAAATATATATCATTTTTCAATTTAAACCCGAGCCACATGGCGTATGAGTAATATTTGAAAAGTTGCCAACAGATAAAATCACGCATACGACACGTACATTAAAATAATTTGCATATGCGTGATGAAACACAAAATAAAAGCATGAATGTTCTCTGAATGATCTTCTAGATCCCCCTCAACTGTTTTATTTTCTTGTATGTATATATTAGCGAACAACCATTTGTGTTATCTTACTTTTGTTGCCAGTTATCCAGTTTTCCTTTCATTTCGT
Organism: Drosophila parvula; assembly: GCA_018904695.1. Classification (NCBI taxonomy): domain Eukaryota; kingdom Metazoa; phylum Arthropoda; class Insecta; order Diptera; family Drosophilidae; genus Drosophila; species Drosophila parvula. The sequence continues at coordinate 5,261 of JAEIIG010013906.1, forward strand.
TTCGTTTTCCGTGTCTTTCGGTTGAATTTGCATGCATAAATATTTCAAAAGCTTGGCTCCAATCTCGGCCAGCGGAACAACAAAAAACAAAGCATTTGCACTTGGTCTCCTTAGAACAAATGCACAGGTGTTGCCCAGGACCTCTAATATGGCATTTTCGTGGAAAGCGGAGTGCGAAATAGCGGGGCACGCTTAAAAATGCCCGCAAATACGGGCAAAAATGAAATGAAAGCGCCTGGCGAAATGAAAATTTCCCAGCACGCATACACAACCTCATAGCTTTGTGTTTAGCATTGCTTTGTGTTGTTTCGTTTTGTTTTGTGCGAATATTCCCACTTTTTTTTCACTATGCCAACAAGGAGAGGCAAGGACCCGACCAGGAAATACCTCGTACACAAGGCAAACTTGCCTGCGATGTATAGAAAATTGGTATCAAAACCATCATTCATATATTTTTAATACATCTTTTAATTAAGTGATTCAAGAGGTACTCTAAATCCCATCTATACCCTTTGAACTTAAGGAGTACAGGGTATGTAAACTAGAGAGGGGGCGTGGTGCTCAACAATAATGGACGGGGAGACACCGGAACCGGATGGGAGGCAAAAATAACATGCACTTACAGTCACGGCACTAACTGTTAATTGGCTTTCGGTTTTCAAGTGGGGATGAGGGGCGGTTACAGGCGGAGTGGGCGTGACCCAAGTCACACGAACAACGGGATTATATGGAGTTTTCCACGGAAGCACAGTAATCCAAAGCAGGGCAATTGTTCCAGCCATCAATCAAATCGAGGCTTTATTTTAATCATAAGGCCTTCTTGCAGCGCTTTAAGCAACATTTTTTCTTTTCTGTTCCTTCAAATTTAAAGCTTTTCCTTGTGTCACCTCTTGATTGGAGGTATTTTTTTAAATTTTTTTAGTTGGGAATTTAGCTAACTTTCTAGTCTAAAATGTAAGCCGAAAAAATAATGAACTGCATTTTAATGAGAGAAATTTTCTAACCACTTGAATACAACACTGTAATTTATTTGTTGTACACCCACAGTTTGTATTGTAATTATAAGTCTATTTAATTAATGATTTTAAGGGAAATCAATTTAAAGAAATAAATATAAAATAAGAAGAGTAATTTACTAATATTTGGCTTAAAGACAAATAACTAAATCTTAGCTTCTTAGAATATATTTCGTATCCAAGAAGTTTTATTCATATTCTATTAATTATTCTGTATTCCTACGAGGAATGTAATTATTACTCAGGTTACATATCAGGGAATATTTTCTTCCACGAATCCTTCAATTTATGTATTCCCTTTTATTTTTAAAACCATATACATATATGTAGTTTATTTAAATTTAGTGATATACAATTTTATCTTATATATTTAAATATTTGCTGTCATACTCTCCTCAGAGTTCTGCCTTACATTCTAATCGCTTTAGTTGTCCCCATTTTTCACCCCTCGGTTCTTTCAACCTTTAACACTAAGCCCTATTCGGTATGAAGGTGGGCGGTAAGAGAGAGGGGTGTGTCTCATAAATACCGCCCTAAATGCGCTCACATCCGGTCCTCGACAAACTCGGAAAAGCTGGGGTCGTCGTCTCCCCCAGCCACTGGAAAAAGCGCGGCACCTGAAAGGCCGACGCTATCGCTCGATCCGGAGAGTTGGGTGTCAGAAATGTGTTATTTCCAACACTATTTAATAGCGCAACAACAACAACAATAACAATAAGAACAACAACAACAACAACAGCAAATAACAACAACAGCTGCAATGGCGGCGAAAGCAATTTCGTGTCCCCCTTCCTGCATTTTCCACAGCTAACCCCTCCCCCACGCGCTCACTCATTTCCATGCAAAGAAAATTGAATTCAAATTTTCCTCTGGCCGTTGTTTTTGTTGCTATTAATGTTGCTGTTGTTGTTGTTGTTATTGTTCTTGTTTTCCTGCTTAATGCGTTCGTTTGCTATTAACTTCACCATATCCTCGTCGTTGGTGTTGTTGTTGTTTTTTTGTTGTTGTTTTGTAGTTTGTCGTGTGACATCATAAAAAAAAGGAAGAAAAATAACATTACAAAAAAAAAATACATAAGAAAAAACAAAAATAATAACATTAACATAACAAGTTATGACGACTATAAGATACACGTTTACTGATTAACTTTAAGACGTTTACAACCCTTAAAATAATGATTATAATTAAAAACCAGAAGAACAGGATGATTTTTAATAATAATGCACTTGGCAATAATATACATATTTTGTAATACAATTATACATATAGACAGGGATTCATAATTTAATTTAATTTGTTTAGTTTATAAAGTCTTAATATTATTTTCTTTAGGAATTCGTGTATGGTTTTGATAAATCAAAATGGTTAAGGAAATCCAAGACAATTTCAGGAGAAAGCCACCATTCTCTTTATTACTTTCCAGTTGCTACTTTAAAAGGTCTCATTTATCCTATTTCATTTAATATATATTTTATTTATATTATTTTTTTTCATTAATTGATTTTGTGGCAAGTCCATGAGTATTATTTTAAAGTACTCTATATAGCAGTATTCGCTGTAATAGCCCGAAGTGTAGGGCATAAAACAAGAAACTCATTTGCCGTCGCTCACTTCCTTTCCCACTTCACACGAAAAGCGACGAACACAAACTGAAAGTTTCTCTAGACCCCCTTCTCCCTTTCTCTATTTCTCTGTTTCTCACTCTCGCTACCCCTTTTCATTTCCCCTCTGACATTCTCACGCCCTTTCCCCCGCAGAAGCAACAATCGCGACTTTCATTGCATTCTGTGTCAAGGATCTCTTTGCTCCATTTTAGTTTTTCTCCTCGGTTGTTTTTTTCTGTCTTTAGTTTTCCACTCTCTTTGCATTTAAAGTAAACAAATTCTTTGGTTTTAAATAAGAAACAAGGTTATTTGGTTTAATTTAAATATTATGAACTACATGGTTAAGGGATGTCAAGTTTAGTAACTAATCTAATTAAGGAAGACATTTTAATGTGTACAAATATAATTGAAAATAAATAAATATGGTTAGGATAATACTAAAATAAACATAATAGGCGAATGACTTGTGTTAGCTATGTGTGTTACTCATCTTGTAGCTTAGTTCTCTGTAACTTAGAATCTATAATATATAATAATAAATAAGCCATTTTCTTTGATAAGCTATGAGAATAACTTTTCTAATAAAATATATACTTATAGTTTGCATAATAAAATAATAAGTACAATAGTCGAAGCTCTTGTGTTACTCATCTTGTGGGTTTGTTCTTTATAAGTAAAAATAAATATAATAATAATAAATAAGGAACATTTTCTGACAACCACTTGCACTTGGTTACAAGTGCCACATATTCTAATAAATCCATCCTGTTATTTAAATGAGCTACTGATTTCTTATTTAATTACTTATTTAAACTTTTAAAAATCAGTTTAGCTCATTTAAATTATTCTAAATAAATACAAATTTCTGCTCGCAAAAAGTAACTTGAGTTTGTTAAAGTTCAGCAAATGCCAATTTGCTCAATTAAGTGTATTTATTTCTCACAAGCTTGTATTCGAAGCCAGCCAGCATATTTAACAAATTAATTAATGGAATTTCCCCCCCGTATTTCTATGCATTTCGAACTTGAATTCCTTACTTGTAATTCTATGCTAATTTGGGGAAAATTCACCTGCAAATCGTATGGCTTTCCTTCCAATTATGGAAAAATGCTTAGCATGTAGTGGAGAGCTTCCAATTAAGTGTAATCTGCTTCTCTTAGTTTGCGTTGCAATAACGCATAATTTGAATAGTGCGTTTTGGCAGTAGGGAAACTGCACATACGAGACCTGTGTGTGATGGCTTAACCCTCTTACCATTATTATTATTATTATTATTATTACTATTATTATTATTATTAGTGGCAGGGCAGAGGAGGATTGTTGTTTTTAGCACTGGTTTTGCTGTTGCCATCATAAATATGCATAAAAATGTCGACTCGAGCTTGAGTTTTGTTATTGCATTTTGCAGCTCCCTCCCCTTAGTAGGGCCACAAAATGGAACTTAACTTTTATGGCACTCCGGCACACCCCTGCCACCTTAACACCGTAATGCCCCACCATCCCAATTTCCATCCCTCCCATTCGCCCTGATGTTTCCATTTAGTTTTGCTCATGTGCTCAGATAGAATCGTTGCCATATTATGATGTTATGCATAGAAATGCAGTCAAAGAGGTTTTTTCGAGGGGCGGGGGTGGTGGAGATGGGCAAAAAATGGGTAAAAGGGAGCCGCGAGCATTGCATGACAAACGGAGCGACATATGAAAAGTAGCTGGTAGTCAGTAAACTTGGCAAAACAAGGGGGAACACGGCACACACAGGTAAATGGAGGTAACTGCTCTCGCTCTCGCCGCCCTCTCGATTTGCATGCAAAGGAACTGCATAAGTTTGCAATTTACTCGAAAGTTTATGAACTGCCTTGGGCCAGAATTTTCCTTACCGCTTTTCCGCCGCTCCATTGCCTTGTTGCATATTTATAGATAACGATATAGGAAAATTCCAAAAAAAAAATGCAATTCCTATATGCTTATGCTCGCCATTTTCCTTTGCCCTTTGCCCTTTTGTTTATTTGCGTGTTTTGCTGCTTCTTTTCCTAAGTTTTCTTTATGACACTTTGGAGCAGGGCAGGAGTTAAATATCTCAATAGGAAGGAGTTTTTGCAACAATATATCCCTGGTTTGCCATTTAAATCAACTTTAGAATTTAGGGATAAAAAGGAAATTAAAGGGAATCGTAATTCCCTTATAAAAGAAGAGGAACCTAATAGTCGACTTTAATTAGGAATAGTTTATGATCGTTAAGGATTTTGGTAGTATTTTTAAAAATAAATTGACATAAAGGTAGATTGATTATAATAAATTGATATATTTTAAACAGCTTTCCACTGATCAAATCATAATTTTCATCAACTTATAAGCGTTTTCCCATTTCCATATTTTGTCTCTTTTTAACCTTTCCCAAGCACATTTTAATATTTCAATTAATATTTGAAGAAGCCTTTCTCCGGCATTCAAATAATTCAATTCAACTCAAGTCCGTCTAAGACCCCCCCCCACACCCCACCCCACACCCTTCAATTTTCTTTTCATTTTCATTCTTGCCTCGTTTTGTGACATTTTACAAATGGCCGCAAGTTGGCGCTGCAGCATCAAGATGGAGGAACTAGTGTGTTTGTGTGCGTAAAACTAAAAGCGCAATTTAAGTGGAATTTTGTTATTATTTGCAGCTTTTGCTTTTGTTTTGTTTGCCCTTTTTTTATTCGCCAGGATAACAGAGGGGAGGGGCGGTGGAGGAGTGCTGGTAAGGATTGCCATTGTCACAGAAAATTTCTTAAATGTTTTGAATATTTTATGATGGCAAAATCTCCAGCAACAATGGCCATGGCCGAAAACAATGGCCGAAGGAGCAAGAACAAGAAGTAAACTGCAAATCCTTTTCTCCCTTTTGCTCGGTGTGTTAGTGTGTTTGGGGCATCAACAAAATATTCATAGGAATAATTTCCTTATAATTAAGTCTGTCTTTTTTTTATACATTTTGTATGATTCTCCACTTTTTTTTAAAGATTTTATCGTTGCAATTTTATTTTATTTGATTTATTTCGTTTGCCATTTTATTTTATTTGATTTATTTCGTTTGTATTTTATGTTATTCGATTGTGTTTCCATTAAATATGCATTTCCATTTACTTAAATCGCCGGCAACACATTCGACATTCGCGCATTGGGTCTTATAGCTCAAAATGAGCAAATTCCATTTGCATATTAAGATGCCTGGATTATCACAATGATTTCAAAGGGAATTATGGCGGAAAAGAGTCCTTTATTGGGGGGAATTATAATATTTTAAGACCCTCTTACTTAATACATTTTAATGCAAAATTTCTTTAACAGAAAACCATAATTTCCTTGGTTTACCCATTAATTTATTGTATAATTTCCTCTTTTTTATTTACAGGTAAATTGAATTTAAACCAGAGGCTACTTACTACCTTATGTGACACGGGCTGAGGATCCTTGAAAGTCAAGGAAACTTGAAAGAAGTGACTTGGGTAACTATTTGGCAGGTGGAAGAAAAAAAAAAAGGAAACCCTCGATGACTGATCGACGGCCATTGCGAGCGGCAGGAAGTGAAAAATAATGCACGGTGCGGCAAAGTGGCGCATTTAATATTTCCGCGCCACTAAGCCAAGTTGCCACCACCCACCAAACACACACACACACACACAGAGCATAACACCACACATGCATTCAAGAGCTGTGCCACTTCATTTGCCCAGCCTTTAAATTTTGTAAACCCCTTCCCACACCCAATGACCTGCATTCCAGCGGCACAACATGGCGTATACACTATGCTAAGCACAAGGCATTTAAAAGTTACAAACAAAAAATATATAAGGAAACTCAAGAGGGGTAGCTAAAATTTAAATATATTTAAATAACTATAGTTCTGGTATTTAATTATATGCTCATAATAATTCCAGGGTATTCCCCAGGGCACTACCCTTTGCCGTTCTCGAAGTATCACTGCCATTTCCCTTTGTTTTCTGTGGTTTCTACTGTGCCATTTCTTCATTTGTTCTACACTTGCACAAATTTCAAGAATTTAATCATGATTAAATATTTTATTTAATAATTGGAAACTGATTAAATTTATTGTTTATAGCATCTAAAAATAGTTGGATACTTCTTTTTGTTAAGCTGTTTTTCAGTATAAATTTGTGCTTATAATTCCCAAGTATTTTTTCATTGTCAACTTTTGTTGATATTTATTAATATTTAAAATACAATATATTACTTTAATGTTTTGTTTGTTGGGTGCCATGTTGGTGCCAAGACTTGTACATCCCCATTTTTATTTATTTTAATTTTTTCTTTAAGTGTAACCATTCCGGTTCGTGGTTCCCATTGTTGCTACGGTTGCTGGTTCTTTGATGGGCACAAAGGGTGCCTTGTGGCGCATTTTGCGGGCGAATGCATTCAAAATTTGGCCGTGTGCTGCCGACCCTAAATCACTGGCCACGGCTGTGTGGCCAGCGACACTTGCAGTTGACCGCCGATCCGCCGCCCCTCATTCCCCCCGTTCCCACGAACGGCTTCCTTTAACCCTTTTGGCCATGCTGCAGTCATCGATTATTAACACAGAACGGCAGCCAAGGGGCGAGAGAGAAAAATGGGGAAATGGGGAAATGGCGAATGGTGGTGAATGCGGAGAGATCAAGGCTGAGGGCGTCAAACTCGAAGCTGGTTAAAAGTGGTGATGCAGAAAAGGGTTAACACACACACACCCATATGTATATATATTACACATCGGCTGCGATTGACCAACGACACCCGAGGGGCCCGCCCAGCCGGCCACCATTTTCCAGCGGCGCCAAAATTTTCCCCCAGATTTCCCCCGAAGCCCTTTTAAAGTTTAAAGTTTTCCCAGAGTTTTGCCCCTCTTTTCGGCCATCAATTGCTGGCAATTAAAACACGAATTGCATTTTCCAATAATGCCGGCATGCAACGCGAGTGGCGCCCTGCCCCCTTAACCCTTGTCGTGCCCCGCTGATTACCCTTAACCCGTGCCCGTCCATTGTTGTTTTCGGGGGCGCACACACACACACAGACAAAACGCCGGCGAAATTGTTTGGCATCGCTTTGGCCTAATGCTAATTTCGCGCCGTCTGCCACCATAAACAACATCAGGGCTGGTCACACCAAGCCCTGCCCTTTGACCCCTTCACCAGTTAACCCCCCCGCCCCCCTCCCCACCTCACCCTCCCTAGAACCCCTTTTTTTCGCCGGCCTGTCCGGACTCTGGAGTGCGCGCGTGATTTCATTTTGAACGCGCTTCAAATTCAAATTAATGCCGCACAAATGTTGCAAGGAAGCGAAAAGGAAAAGCGGAGAACAGGCTAAAATTACAAGGGAAAATTGAAAGAGCAAAATATATAGATAAATAAAATGGGAAATAAATTAAATATATATGAAACTAGCCACAGCTGTAGAGCTTTACAAGCTTATTAAATTATAAATGATTATTTTATGGGGCACCCTTTGGCTGTTATCTTATTATTTGCTTAATATGAATTTAGAGAAAAATTTAGGGTTTTTTATATAATATTATAAGTTACAGACACTTAACGAACTAATAAACAAATTAGAATTATTAGTAATTATCTAAGATAAATATTAGATTAGGATCTAAGGGGAATCCTTCATTTAATTATCCCTTATTTTTTACCATTACTCTGACACAATAAGAATACAACATCCCCCTTACTGCCAAGGTCATTAGGCATATTATCCTTTTCAAGATCAGAGCATCAGGCTTATGAACACCACTTAAAGTTGTTTTTCTTTGGTTCCTATGGAGTAGAATTGTCCTGCATATATTGTATGCCAGAGGTTGCATTCAGCTGCTCCGTGCGAATCGAGTCAATGCCATTGTCCTTTGGGGCCAGGACAAAGGGATTTTCCAAAGCAACAATGACGGGAGTGGTGGAAAGCAACGGATAAGGGGGTAAGAAAGCCATAATAAAGCCGCGCACAGCAGCAACAGGACGAGGCGAAGGAAAAGCAAGGCAAGCCGTGCAAAAATCCCTTTGTCGACCTTAAAGCTCAGCCGCGGAGACAAAACAAACGACGCACTAAAGTCAGAGAGAGAGAGAGATCAGGAATAGCCATGGAAACACATTTTCACCTGTAAAATGGCCTATATATCTTGGAATTTGCTTTATTTAACATGTATATCGAAATACAAAGAGAAAGAAATAATTTGAGAAGTTCAGAATTACGTGAATATGCAATTGTTACTACATTTTACTAAGAGCATTTAATAAATGTAGATTCCATGTTCGGATATGAAAGATACAATAGATTAATAATGAAAAATAAGTAGACAAAATGAATATAAAAAAATTGATGTGTCATAACACATTTAGGAGTTGCCACCGCTTAAGTGGCAACTCTATTTAGCAAGCCTTTGAATCAACAATCGATTACTTAAGTGGCATTTTTTGTAGCAATCGATTGTTGGTGTTCGATTAGAGGTGTTTAAGAAAATTGGCACGACAAATCAGTCGACTTTCGGAGCTGCTTCCCTTTAGATCTCCTCAAACTTCCTTTTTATTTTTATTTATTTTTTTGTTTTTGTGTATTTTATTTTAATTTTGATGCTGCATCTTATTTTTTATTATCAACTATCTCTCGCTTCTGAATACATAAACCTTCTTTTTTTAACTGGTACAACTTTTTATTTATTAAAGTGTTTGTTCAACTCCTGGCTTTTTGACAGTTCTACAAATTAGTGAGGTTTGTCTGTTAAAATAAATTCATCGTGTTAAAGCAGATAATTGGCCTCGATATACCTGTTGGACAATTTTATCAAATAAGGATCGAATGGATAAAATGTTTCAAGTGCCTAATATGGCACGGATATGTCATCTTGTGGCTTTAGTTGAGCATAATTTATTTTTATTTATCTTTATTACTGAGCCAATGCTCTTTTGTTTTCTTTCAAAGTCTTTAGTTCAATCTGAACTAATTAATAGCCCATGGTTTTATTGTTTTCAATGTTACTACTTGTGGTCTCGTACTTCTGTCGCTTGTTTTTTTTTTTTTTGTTTATTACAAAGTGTACAATTTATTTAATTTCATAAACCAGTACCTTTATTACTGAGCCAATGCTTCCATTGTTTTTATCGTTTTTAATGTTACTACTTGTGAT
>JAEIIG010013914.1:0-35373 GCA_018904695.1 Drosophila parvula
GATTATTTATTGTTAAATCTGATATTTTTCAATACTTAACATTCGATGTATCAATTTAATAATATTTCCGATAAAATATTGATTTCGATATTTTAGAATATTGCTGAATTTATATATAATTATATTTTCTACTATGACTTCCTAAACCCCTTTTTTTTCTCACTGCATTTACCAGTTACTGTGACGCGAAAAGGGGGGGGAACGAGTCAACGGCAAACAAGCGCAGACAACGTTTGTCGGTCAAAATCAAAATCAGCCCCAGCCTTTGTTCCTTTAATTCCAAGAATCGTGGACCAGTTATGAAACAAGTCTGCAACATGCACACCAAGGAGCTGGGGATGGGGATGGGGATGGGGATGGCTACGGCTGCCAGTCCGGTGAGGTGCGGAGAAAACAATAAAGAACCCAACCCGAGGGCTAAACGTATTGGGCCCGAATCTGGGCTTCAGTTCCAGCTTCGCGTCGGGATGGGGACCCAACATCGACTCCGTCTCGTTAGCTGCGCCTGCGCCTCGCCAGCCGGGGGAAAATACTTTATGGATCGAAGTCAGAGTCGAGTCGGGGCTTTTGTACCTGCCACTTGGCTCCGGGCACAGGCACAGGCACAGGCAGCGCTGCAACTGCAACTTAATTTCTCGGGCAGTGCGGCGCGGTGCGGTGCTGCAAGTACTTCATCATGTTTCGGGGGAGCAGTAAAAATAAATTAACAAAAGCCAGTCGTCAACCCGGGCCCCCGTCTTGGCCACTTCCCGACTGGTCTAGCTGCCCAATGTGCGACGTAATAACCTGGCCCCGAGAGAGCCGTGCGAACTGAGTGCGCGCTGCTGCTGCTGCGGCTGCTGCTGCTGCTGCTGCTCCCTTGACATCAAAAGCGCAGCTGGGCCCTGCTGTGGATCAAGTTCAGACTTTGGCTGAGACTTCAGCTTCAGCGGAAAGCTGGTAAATTGTTTTACAAACTGAACAGAGGGAAATGGAAAATTGGTATTAGGGCTTCCTTAATTCTACACCAGAGCTATAGAAAAGTAAAGGAAATTACTTCTAAAAGTCTTAAAATAATTACTTTTAAATAGTAAAAACTTAAATAAAGCCTGGCTAGCAATTAACTTGTATTTAAAGGGATTTCTCCTAATACTTCTTTAAATATTTACATAATCTAGACACTTCCTAAGATTATTTATACCCTTTTATACAGCCTTTTTATTATATATCTTTTCATTATATTATTCGACCAATCTATAGTAATATCCCCTCTTTTCGCCCAGGGTATTCTTGGAGTTATTACAACTTTTTCTTGGTGATCTGCTCGGCTTTTAAAATTTATGCTTGTTCCCTGGAACGATCGGTGAGATTGGCTGCAGGATTTCGCACGGCTCTGTCTGTATCTCTGTGTGTGTATATGTTTATGTATCCCTCCGCATGCAAAACAAGTTGCAAGCGACACGTAGGTGGCTTTGGATATTGAAAAGTCGTTCTGCAGCCTCTGCTTGGGGCGATTGAGACCTCCCGGTACGGCGGCGGCAATGGCGGTGGCAGGCCCCAAAAAAACGAAAGACTCAGGCAACAAACTCGCGCGCTCGCTCGCTTGCTCGCTTGCTCGGGGCATTTGGCCAATTCGAAGACACTTTCACTGCGATCGTCAATTTCGCCATTCTATTCTTTTGTCTCTCTTTTTTCGCCTGTTTATTTCCGACTGAAATAGAAAGTGCTGGCAACGGGGCAAACATTTACAGATACAATTTAAATTCGGGCCATTTCGTCATGCTTCTTTCACTTGGCACGCATGCAAATTTGTGCAAAAAAATAAATATATACAAAAAACGAGACGGACAGCCATCGAAAAAAAAAAACAAACGTGAATAAAAACTTGGCAAATATTGTTGGCATTCCGAATACAAAAAAAAATAAACTAAAGCAACTGAAAGTGAAGATATTGCGTGGCAATTATGCGACCGATTTTTTGAATGATTTTTTTTAACGGGGGAATTCAACAGGAGCCAAACTTCTTTGGCGCGATTACAGTTAAAGCCATCAAAACGGGTTGGTCGTTAATATTAGCGTGTCCATTGTTGGGCTGTGGCTGGCCATTGGCCACTGGTTCATTGACCAGGCCCAGAGCTAGAGCCAGAGCCAGGGCCCAGGCACGAACCACGACCAAGACCAGTCTAAATTACTCGAAATCCCTGGTCCGTGGAAATACAAGCTCGCTCAACTCGCTCAACGGTCACAAATTTGCATAATTCGCAATTGCAGGCTAAACACCAGTGTTTAAGCCATCTCGATTGTTTCATAAAACATCACTATTATTATTGTCAACGCTGTCGGCGCTTATGCAACAACCAGCTGTGGCGCTGACTTATTGAAAACTCCCGATTTGATTTCCCCACCACAAAAGAAATAAAAATAAAGCACGGTCTATGCGACCACAACAAAGGAAAATCCCAGACGCGTGTGGCATTTCCTATCGTTTTATTTCCACAACGACTTGTCAGCAGCTGCCGCTGCCAGGCCGTTTCATATTCAAATTTTCTGGCCAAGAAAAACTCTCACGCGCTGACAAAAATCCAAAAAAAAAAACTCCCGTCTAGGGTTTAACTTTTGACTTGTTTTCCATTTTGTTGTTGTTGCCCCCCTTTGGGTTTTCTTGCCTCGGTTTCTTTTTATTGCATCACGATTCCGCAATACATTTGACAAATTTATTTTGATTAAAGCCAATTTCTTTGGCACTGTCGACATGAATTGAATTTCGCTTGATTGAGCTGTGCTTTTTTATTGTTATGATGTGTATGTGCCGATGTGTGGAGTGTACACTCTGGAAAATAAGGGGGAGAACCTTAAAATATATATATTTATGCACGAAAAGGATAGGCAAGTCTATGGCAAATAAATTATATTATATATATATTTTTGAATACGATTTCTGCTTATTTATTCATTTATAGCAAGCGATAATGTATGCAACAGATGGAGGAATACCTTTTCGGTGATTTTCCACATGTAGATTTCTCTAGAAAATAGAAATGTGTATACTTTGTGTATTTTTCCCTAAGTTTTCAATAGAATTGAATGATAAATATGAAAGTTATAAGACAATATAGCGGCTGATTATTCTGAGTCAGTGTCACATCGATATGTTGACAACACTCACAGATGTTGCACAACATGTATCCAGAAACATTTCCCTAGCAACAATTTTCGTTAGATACAATATTGCATAGCTTTCTTACTTGTTTTATATATTTCTTTATATAATATTATTGTATATAACACTTAAATGAGGTGTTACTTATTTATGATTGATTCCCTGAACTGTTAGCTAAGCCCTCAACAAATGCCAGAAAGTGCAAAAAAAAAATCTTCGCCAAAAAAATATAAATGCTTCAAAAAAGATCCATACAACAATGATATATTTAACAATAAAAAATAGCGGACAAATTTTTAGACAATGTCACGCTCATCTTTTGACAAGTCATAAAAACCCAAAGCTTATTGACATGAATATGTTAATTATTAAATGTTGAATCATAGGACAGCTTGCAAACTTAATTTATCATTTAATTTTGGGGGAAACATTTTCCGCTTAATTTTTATGTCTTATAAGAAACGTAAAGCACTTTGCAAAAGTCTACAATATAGAATCGAATTGAAACGCCAAGAATCAAGCTGATTAATGCAAAACGTGGCAGCTGGCACCACTTGTCACAGATTTCCATTAGGTCATCGCCGCATTTGCATATAGATTTTCGACTATTTCAGATCTTCAAGCTGTGCGTTGTCCCCTCACAGACGCAGAAGCATCTGAATAAATATCGAATCAAATGGCCCCGCGGGGGAAAAGGCGTGAGAAAATCGAGAAAGTTTTTCGCTGGTCCGGCCGAGTGCAGGTGGCAGATTAGCAACTTTCCTCGGTGGATTCTGAAAAAGAGGTGTACGAAAAAAATTGGCAATCATTTGTAAACAATGTGTGAGGAGGTGTGGTGGGGTGTACCGAAACTGAAACGCTATTGACGGTTTTTGTTTTTTTTTTTTTTTTTTGTAGCCGCCGAGAAGTAAGAAATACGGCGCGCATGACCCACTTTCGAGCCATGTTTATTTCTTTTACTCGCGCTCGGTCCGCCCCGGCTCTCGCTCTCTCTTTCTAAACAACTTTTTAGGCAAATTAGCAGCTGCAAAGGCATTGAAAGTTGCTTAACCACTTGCCGAAAAACACACACAAAACCAACAAAAAAAAAACAGTAAAAAAGAAACAAACCAGAACCTTACAGAATTGGTTATTACGTAGCTCTGGCAGGGAATCGGCCTGGACAGCAAAAAAAAGCAACAAGTTGTCTAGATTGCAGCGAATTTCAAGATAACTCTCGAAAAAAAACACTCTCGACAATAACATAGCAAATAACAATAACACTTTCAATGCCAAATCCAACTAACTGGGTCAGCAATTTATACACGCATTTGCACACGATCAAATTGTTTTTGCTGGCTATTTTATTTTTCATTTTGTTTTGTTAATGCAAATTCTTTAGTCAAGCTTTGCCCGATCATTCAATTAGTTAATGCATCTCTTCGGCCGTCTTCCGTGTTTTGTGGAAAAGTGCAAAGTGTCTGCAATTAATATGCACAGGCAAAAATGGCAAAAAAGAAAAGCCAGCTCGGGTTGCCGGCTTAAGTCGATGGTTATATTTGCTGGGAACTATGGAAAAATGCTGGGAAATTGTGGTTACTCATAAGGTTTCATAAATGCTAATTTGACTTAAAATTAAATTAAATTAAATATGTAGCTGATGAGCTTATAGTTTTTTTTTTTAAATAAATTCCCATACGCAGCACTTAAATGTGGGAAGTTAACAAATCTGCCAGTGTTCATAAAATTAACTCTGATTTTGTGCCTTGTTTGCTTGTTACTACACTTGCTTAAATTGTTTAAATTAACATATATTTCGAAAGCTGCTTATGCAAATGATTTAGATAATTATACTTATTTTTTTTTAAGTATTTAGATACATTTTTACAAAATATAAATAAATATGTATTTGATCTCAGCTGATTTTATGCGACCTTTGAAATCTTTTTGTATGCTTTTTTACATATTTAATAATTGTATAAAGCCTTGTATATTTTATATAAATTATAAAACTAGGTTCATATTTTATTTGAGCATTTTTAAGACTTTTTGAATACTAATTTTCTAATTATTAACCACTGTGCCAGACCAGCATCAGCTGCATTATGTCTATGCCACCTTAACTCAGCAACTTTGCAGCTGCTTGACTAACTGCACTTGGTTGCCATTAGTTTGTGGCTTTAACTGCACAGAAAACAATTAAATATATTTATAGATTTAATTATAAATGCTTTCTATTTAATTTTAATATTATTTATAAAGTTCTTAATTGAAACAGTGAGAATACAACAAGGATCTTATTTAATTCGTATCAAGATGATTTTCAGTTATTTTCACCTGAAATTAAAATGGTGGCTACTTATAAATCTTAAAAATTATTTCTTAATTCAAATTCGAAAGCTAGAAAGCCGGGGATTTATTTTTTTTATGTGCACACCTTCAGGTTCAGCTTGGCCTCAAGCCCGACTTGAGCTGGCAGTCTCAGTCCTCGGCAACAAAGTCGTTGTGGATTTTGTTGACACTGCTAACGGATGCTGGGATGCTGGCTAGCTGGGATACTGATGTTGGCTCAGCTGCATAATGCAATCCTTTTGCCCAGTCACTTATCAGTCATTTGTGGAGCCATGCCATTTCTAGCTACATATATATCTTTTTTCTTATTTTTTTGTGGTCGGTCGGACGTGTACCTTGCATAATATGCAAACGTGAGAAAATGTTTAGCAAAGAAAGTGTGAGAGATACTCAATGGAGCAGATAGGTGGTGTCGGTGGCGATAGAGAAGGAAGAGGAGGAGGAGGAGGAGGAGTTGGTGGACGCGACTGGGCTTCATTATGCGATTACTCGCATGTGGAGCAGCGCACAGAGCGCGCGACATAAGACGAACCACGAACCGATCATAATCATGATGTAATGAGCCCAGTTATTTTGTTGTATTTTTTGGACGGGAAAGTGCCCTAATGGCAGAGTGAAACCCCAAAAAACTAAAACCGCAATCCGCTTCCTCTTTTTTTTATATACAATTTCAGCTTACCGATGAGGTGGTGCGCAAGAAGAGCGAATACCAAAAACATTTGGAGGGCTACAAGGCGCTGCGCACGCGCTTCGAGGAGCACTATATCAAGGGTAAGTCGGAGGGTAATCGAATATCCCTTATAAGATATATATTATAACAAAATATTCACCATTTCCAGCACCCGGTCGCAGTGGTCGCAAGCTGGACGATGTCCGCGACAAGTACCAGAAGGCCTGCCGCAAGCTTCACCTCACCCACAACGAGTACGTGCTGTCCATCACGGAGGCCATCGAGGTGGAGAAGGACTTTCGCACTGTGCTGTTGCCAGGTCTCCTGGAGCATCAGCAGTCCGTTCAAGAAAGCTTCATTCTGCTGTGGCGTAATATCCTGCAGGAGGCAACCCAGTACGGTGATCTCACGGCAGACAAGTACAAGGAGATCCAGAAGCGCATCGACACTGTGATAGGCGGCATTAATCCGACCGAGGAGTATGGCGAATTTACCGAAAAACACAAGTAAGTTTACTCCCTCTTAATTAATTAACAAATAATATATTTTATTTATATTTATTTTAATTTATTTGAATTTATGACAGAACCTCCCCCACAACGCCGCTGCTGTTTCAGTTCGATGAGACGCTCATCGAGGACATACCCGGCAAACTGCAGTCCAGCACATTGACGGTGGATAACCTTACGGTGGACTGGCTGAGGAACAGGCTCCTCGAACTGGAGGTGGCCGTGAAGGAGTGTCAGGAGAAGCAGCTGAAGATGATCGAGCATGTGAATGGCGGTTCACCGGTGGCCAATGGCAGCATCATTTCCAATGGCAGCAACACATCCAATGGCATTCAGTCCAACAAGGATAGTCAGTGGTAAGTGAAGCCTTGAATAGGGATTGAAAATCGAAAAATATATCAATAGATTTTCGATATATTGATGGTGTTTATATATTCGATATGATATCGATATTTTAACTTTAAAGGCGATATTATTCGATATGTAAAATTTCAATACATTAAAGTTTACCATATATCTATTTTATATTTTGTTTTATATATCATGATGGACTTTTTCTCTCGATATACATCCCTAGTCTTGAATATTAGCCTTTATACAGATTTTTACTTATATTTTCTATCCTCACAGCCGACAATCCAAGGACCTGAACGCCCTGCGTTGCCAGGAGAAGCAGAAACAGAAGCTGGTGGACATGATCAAGTGCGCCCTGAATGAGGTGGGCTGCGAAGAGCTGCCCTCCGGATGCGATGATCATCTCACGCTCGAACAGAACTTCATCGAGAATGGCTATAACAACGAGCAGCAGGTGGGTCTTGCCTTACTACATATATCCTCTAGGGTTTCGGGTTAGTCTGTAAGCTTGTAGGTGGTGAAGGTCTAACAAATCTACTCTCTCTCTCTCTGGATGCCGCCCTCTGTCTACACACACACCATACTCCTCCCATGACCTACTTATACACACACATTCTAACCTAGCAGCGCTCCAACTCCACCAGCTCACCTGGGCTGGGCCTCATGAATGAGCTGTGGCGCCGCGGCGGGGTCCTGACCCTGCTGCGCGGACGCGGACGCCACGGTAAGCGCAAATCGACGCCGCAGCCCATGACGCCAATGACGCAATCGCGTCAGGGACGCTTCAACAAGATGCAGCCGCGCTCTCAGAGCCTGGGATCCTTGTCGGTAATTGGGGGTAATGGGAATGGCCGGAGCCCTGCACGCTACGAGACCATTACTAACCATCCTTTGCGTCTGGCGGCTAGTGTCCATTATTTGGGCGAGGAGATCTCGTTGGGAGCAACGCCTCCCGCCCTGCCGCGCCTGCGTCGCACTCAGTGTTCCATGTTGTGTTTGGGCGAGGATGAGGAGCCGCTGGAGCCGTTGCCGGCGGCTACCATAGCCTCGCCCGCTCCGCTCACCCAGCTAACCGCCGCTGTCCTTACTAACACTAACAACAATCACATCTATGCGGATCTTGAGCTGGGCAAGAAGGGCCCAGAAGCTGCACAGGAAAGCGAGGCGGAGGAGGAGCAGATTGCCACCGGAAAGATGGAGAAGCTGGTGAAAATAGAGATTAACCAGGCGGCGGCACCCCAGAACTCCATCGATGCCCATCTGGACAGGATCGATGAGTTGAATCGCGTGCTGGACGATCGCTTGAAGAGGAACCTCCAGGCCAGCGACGATGTGAATGCCATTGAGTCTGCCGATGAGGGTCCGGTGCAAGCTCGAAAGATAGCCAAGGATCCGGATAGCCACACCAAGCGCAGCTCCAGCTCCAGCTCCGAGTGCCGATCCTCGCAACTAAGTGCCAAGGATATGGGTCACTCCAAGAAGAGATCGCTCTCCTTCACCCAGAAATCCATTAGCAATATATTTAGCAATCTCAAGGAGTTCTCCAAGAGTCCTCTGGTGAGAATGGGTAAGAGTAGCACCCTTAGCGAAGAGCAGGATCCGGAAAAGACCCAATCCAGCAGTAGCGACTGCCAGACGAATAGCAGCTCCTCCAGCCACAATAACAATAACCATACTAGCAGCAGCAACAGCAATCACAGTGCCTCCCAGTCCACGATCATCACAAGCACCATCACCACCACCATTACAACAACCACAACTACGACGCCGTCCAAGGAGGCCAAGGAGTCAAGACTGAAATTTAAGGTGCCCAAGATCCAAAAGAAATCGAAGGCCATCCGCAACACATTCCGCTCCAAGCTGCTCAATTTCCAGCTGAAGCGTTCCAAGCCCTGCAAGCAGTGCACCAAGCGTCGTCGCATCCATCCCAGCAAGAGTGTCTTTGACTTTGCCCGGGAGTTCGAGGCGGAGCAGCCGGAGGGCTCGGCGGGTGAGGATCAGTTCTGCAGCTGCCCGCAGACAAAGGGGCAGCAGAAATCAAAACCATCCGTCCAAATAACCGGCGGACACAAGGAGCGTCCGTTCGAGTCCAGTTCGGGGGAGCTGGATGAGAACGAGGACGATGACGATCACGAGGATAGCGGCAGTGACGATGTGCTTAGCATGAAGGATCACTGCTACTGTGTGCCCAGCCTGGCGGCCAGTGTGAGTTCCCAGCATCTGCATCTGTAGCCGCATCTGTATCTGTATCTGAGAACCAAGAGCATTCTTCCACCGTATCGATCGTGTATCTAAGCCAACTGGGCGCCACTAGGCGCCACCGCCACCTCACAGAAACTGCATCGCCTGGCATCACATCGCATTGCCTGCTCTTTCACTTTGCATGTTTTGATTGAAATTGCACGTTCCATAGTATTGAGAGCATGAGGGAAATGAGCTTCATTATCGGGCGGTATAAAAATAAAACACAGGGTGACCTTAGAGACGAAAATTCATTAGTTGGGGTATGACTGCTAGGAGAGTTCTGTTCTGGTTTTAGATTTGGTTTTACGATCGTTTTTATACGATTTTTACTTTAGGTTTCTCAGTGAAAAATATAAAGTTCCTTGCCAAAAATATAAAAATAAATTTAATATTTTATTTAATTTGCAATTTATATAATATAATACATTTAACAATTCTAATTTAATCGAATTTGTAGTGTCAAAATTATAAGTAATACTTTTTTGACCATAATAATTATATCTAAATGTATTTAAAGCAAAATTTGTGAAAATTATGGGTTGGATTTACATTTTCTATCAACATTTTCTGGCTGCTACAGCATTTATATATGAGTTTGTGATGATCGTATTAAAAAATCGAAAATCGATAAGTTAAAAAGTATCGAAAGTACTCTGAACTTATTCGATACCTAAGTATCAAGGGAATTTAAATAAATAAATTATTTAATAATATTTTAAGCCACATTTGTCTAAGGTAAAGATTATTGTACCTTATCTCTCACCTTATCTTTGTCGCAACATCTGTCTTATACAAAACTAGTGATGATAGTATCAAAAAAAGGATCACCAATAGCTTAAAAAGTATCGAAAATACTCTCAAACTTAATCGATTTATAAATGAAAAGATACTTTCATGAAATAATATATTAAAAGCAGACTTTATAATATTTAGAAAATGTTTCGAGAAAGGTATTGGCTCTTACTAAGAGTTTAAATATATCAAATAATAAGTAACCTTAAACCAGAATTAAAATAGGATACAGAATAATATATATTATTCTCAATAATCCCCGTTCAAAGAGTATCAGAATTTCGTTAGATCTCGAATATATTTCACCCTTCCTGTGGCTATATTTACTTGTGCGTGCCAGAGACTAAGAGAGAACAAGATCCGGCGAGAAGCAAGTTCAAACGAGAGCATAAAGCGATTATATCTTTCAGTTCTCTCCGCTGGGGCGATCTGTTTGGACACCGGGGCCAGTGGCAGTCGCCATTAATCTGGCCCATTCGAATGTTTGGCGTTTGTTTGGCCAGTGAAAAGTTGGACAAGAACAACGCGTGACTATTTTCGATTTTCTTAAAAAGCAATTGCGCAAGTTCAAGTTAGTTTTTCCGGGGCGGGTAGAATTAGAGTCGATACCATCATGAGCAGCACTGCTTCCGGACGGAGCAGCATCTACGCCGGAGCCGAGGGCAGTGGCATCTTTGAGACAATTGTCTTTGCCGGTCGCCCAGTGCCGCCGGCCCGAAAAAAGCGGCCCAAATCCAAAGTATTTGTGAGTCACCCCACACCTCGCGCCGCGGCACAACCTTGAAAAGTTGAACCTAGAGCGTGCAGTATTTTCCACATCGATGTAGTAACAATATATATGTATATTTTTGATTTTTTCGCTTACAGTATTTAATTTATAATTCATTTTTGTATATTTATATCGTTTATATCTTTGTTTGAGCTATACTGCAACCTACGCATTTCCGCTCCGCCTTTGGAAATGTGGAAATGACGTGCTATTTTATTTTTTCCCCCAAATATCTCACTTGTGTTTTTGTCTTCTGCATGCCCGTCACTAATCATTGGACTTAGAACTGGATATAGATTAGCTAATTGTTTGAATTTTGCAGATATCGCTATCCACGAACCGGCCGCTCTATGAGGAGGAGTGGTTCCACGGCGTCCTGCCCAGGGAGGAGGTTGTCAGGCTGCTGAACAACGACGGCGACTTCCTTGTCCGCGAGACCATCCGCAACGAGGAGAGCCAGATTGTGCTGAGTGTCTGCTGGAATGGCCACAAGCACTTCATTGTCCAGACCACCGGAGAGGGTAATTTCCGCTTTGAGGGTCCTCCCTTTGCCAGCATCCAAGAGCTGATCATGCATCAGTATCACTCCGAATTGCCGGTGACTGTCAAGTCTGGGGCTATCCTCCGCCGGCCGGTGTGTAGGGAACGCTGGGAGCTGAGCAATGATGATGTGGTGCTACTGGAGAGGATTGGCAGGGTAAGTTTTGGGGTTTCTTTTTACCATTTTTCCGGGATGTTTTATTACAAATTTGTTCTCAATTATTCAGGGCAACTTTGGCGATGTTTACAAGGCCAAACTGAAGTCTACGAAACTGGATGTGGCGGTAAAAACTTGTCGGATGACCCTGCCCGATGAGCAGAAACGTAAATTCCTGCAGGAGGGACGCATCCTTAAGCAATATGATCATCCCAATATCGTCAAATTAATTGGCATTTGTGTGCAAAAGCAACCCATAATGATTGTGATGGAATTGGTGCTGGGTAAGTTAGCTTTTCACCACAAAGACTTTAATATCCTGACCAAAGTATGGCAGAAAATAAAGATATATAGATATGGTATTGATATTTGATGCATAAAACGATATATATAATAAATCAATATTCTGTTTCATATACGAGACAGTGGCTATTATAGATAATATCGATATTTAAAGTTAAATGCGATATTTTTCCAAATTTCAAATGTTAATGTATTAAACGATATTTTCGATATGAACTGTACCGCAATATTGTTATTGCTATATCATATCGAACTACTAAGCCCTTTTAATGTTTAATAAACCTTTCCTTATATTAATTTACCTGAATATTTATCCATTTCCAGGCGGTTCCCTGCTCACTTATTTGCGTAAGAACTCCAATGGCCTCTCCAACCGCCAGCAAATGGGCATGTGCAGAGATGCGGCAGCAGGTAAGTCTCCCAAAATGCTCCACAATCTTTATATTATTATTAATACAATATAATTTAATAATATTATTAAAAGGCATGCGATATCTGGAGTCCAAGAACTGCATTCATCGGGATTTGGCAGCGCGTAATTGCCTGGTAGACCTGGAGCACAGTGTTAAGATCTCCGACTTTGGCATGTCGCGCGAAGAAGAGGAGTATATAGGTGGGTTTTAAATTCATATAATCTACAATTAAAATTAAATTAATAATATTAATAATATCCCGAAATAGTTTCCGATGGAATGAAGCAAATACCCGTAAAGTGGACCGCTCCCGAGGCTCTGAACTTTGGCAAATACACCTCCCTGTGCGATGTCTGGTCCTATGGCATACTGATGTGGGAGATCTACTCCAAGGGCGACACTCCCTACTCCGGCATGAGCAATTCCCGGGCCAGAGAGCGCATCGATACGGGTAATTAATATATATTTTGTTTATAAATTAATTAAGTTAATAATATGGAAATTAACTTTCGCTCAGAAGGATACCGCATGCCAACGCCAGAGAATACGCCCGCAGAGATGTATCGCCTGATGCTCAAGTGTTGGGCGGCGGATGCCGAGTCCCGGCCGCATTTCGATGAGATCTACAATGTGGTGGATGCCCTGATCCTGCGCCTGGACAACAGCCACTGAGATTGTCCGTCCGCCAATCCCCCTCTCCCCCCTTAGCATACTCAATGTAGGTTTAGTCAGCGCTTTTAAAGTACGTCACGTCCGAAGGAAGGACTTAACAACGAGATGCCTGTATTTATGAGATAACACTTAAACTTATACATTTTACCACATAAACCATATTTATATAGAGACATACATATACATACATATATATATTTTATAGCCATGTAACTATGTAAATTTCGTACTGTACTATGTGTGTGTTTGTCTGACTGAATGTAATGAATCCTTAATGTGCCAAAAACCGCAAAGAGATCTTAAAACCAAGAAAATAATACAAAAAAAAAAAAAGAAATTAAGATGATATTGTGTGTCTGCCGGAAGAACGAACTGCATTGTAGATCTAAGCTCGTGAATTTATATATTCTTAGTTGTTTGTGTTTTAGTTATTATCGTATCCTTACGTTGGTCAATTCGTTTCTAGACTCTGTACTTTATGTATATTTATTTACGCCTAATTTACATTTCTAATATGTTTTACACTTAAGCCACTAAGCTCTAAGTTTTAAGCTTTAAGTTTTTGCTGCGCTACTGAAGTGAATAAATCATATGTGTACTATATATATACAATATATAATATATATTATAAACAAGTTTCGACTACGAATCAGCCAGGGCCAGCGGGACATCGGAGAACTCCACTTTGGTGTAGAACTTCTTGAGTTCATTTTTCAGCTCCAGACTGTGAGACCAGTCCGTCGTTTCACACACCACTTTCACCTCCACGGTGTACACGTCTTTTAGCCAGGCCCGTTCGTGCATGATGTCCTTGATGGAGACTCCGACGCGTACAAGCAGGGCGCACAGGTCATTGATGCCGCCAGGACGATCGCTGACCTCCACATTGAACTTTACTAGGCGGCCAACGGCGGCGAGTCCGCGTTCCAGGCAACGCCCAAAGACAGTGGTGTCAATGTTGCCGCCACACAGCAGAACCACGACCCTGGAAAGGAAGGTTATATATTAATTAATATTATTTTCCAAGGAATAAAATATAATATATATGGTAAACAAGTTTATCGAAAGGAAAAGCGATATGATACATCGAAAATATCGAAAACTATAATATATCGAAAATTTTAATGTCAAACATATTGGGTTCATTTAAAAATGATCGATTTTTATCCATTTTATCAACAACTTAAATCATTTTATCTAATTAAATTGTCACTATTATATCGAAAATATTTTAAATTTGGTATATCGAATTTTTAAATATCGCATTTATATTCAAAACATTGCTCTAATCCCAAAAATATTATTTAATTTTGTTTGATCCTTTTCCGATTACACTGTTTCTATATTTGAAATATAATATGGATATAGTGCAACCTTAAATTAAGGATGAAATACCTTAAAAGATCGATACAGTTCCGATAAATCCATAGTTTCTGTCATCACTAATAGACTCAGTAGTAGTAGTAGTAGTACTCACTTCTTTCCCTTGAGCTCATTCAGATGCCCGGCCAAAATGGCAGCTAGACCTGCACCACCTGCTCCCTCGACCACACACTTCTCCTCCTCCACCAGGCGAAGTATAGCCACAGCTATCCACTCCTCCTTGACCACCACCATACGATCAATGAGGGGTTTGGCCGTGGCAAAGGCATTATAACCAACTTTGGGCACAGCCAGTCCATCGGCCAGGGTATTCTTAATGGGCGTGTGGATGGGTCCGTCGTTCTCCAAGGCGCGGGTAAAGCTGGCGCACTTCTCCGACTCCACACCCTATCGAAAGAATAAAAATAAAACCAAATTAAAAATAAATCAATTCGAAATCCAAATAAATACTCACAATAATTTTGGTTTTAGGGGAAAGAGCCTTCACGGCAGTGGCAATACCCGCAATGAGTCCACCGCCACCCACTGGAACCACCACAGCATCCGGCTCTGGAACCTGCTCCAGAATCTCCAGACCAATGGTGCCCTGTCCCGCCATAATATGCGGATGATCGTAGCCATTGACATAGAGCAGACCCTCCTCGCGGGACATACGCATGGCCAGGGACTTGGCCTCGCCCATATCATTGCCATCGACAATGACCCGGGCCTTGTAATTGCGACACTTCTGCACCTTCATAATGGGCGCCGCCTTGGGCATGATTACGGTCACTGGGATGTTTAGCTTCCAGCCGTGATAGCACAGGGCCTGGGCATGGTTGCCCAGGGAGGCACTGATCACACCCGCTCGCTTCTGCTCCTCGGTGAGCGATAAGAGGGCATAGCGTGCGCCACGCTCCTTGAAGCTGTCAAACAAATTGGGAATGGTCGTCACATGGTGTTTACCAAATCAAATATCAATTAGCAACAGTTATTAATTTGCCCCATCGAACCATATCGGCCAATTAAGGCTTATCTTATCGGATCTTGGCCGAAATTTGTCATCGAAATTTACTCGCCCCTCTTCGATCACAACGGGGGAATTACAAAAAGCAAGTGAATTACGTATATTACGTATATTATATATAAACAAATAGACAGAGCCTTATCAGTGGATTTTAAATTACACCCACAGACAATATTCTTATAATATGTTATGTGTTCTAAGCTACATATATAATATATACAAATCATTTAAAAACAATAATAAAGCGCAAGTAAAATGCACATTGGACCTATATTTGTTATCAATAAATATAAGTAAATGAAGGAAATAATTTATTGAATTAATCACATTATATTTTTTATGCATTAATTGGGTAAAACAATGATGAAATTTGAATAGAACGTTAAAGGGGGTTTCCCTTGCTTAAAGCTTTTATAGGCCCTATTAATAAGGCCATTAAACATAAGCTATAAGGCTATAAGACTGATCTAAAATTAGTACCCCTTATCTAAATAATAAAAGAAAAGATAATTTTGTCGATAAAAAAAGTTTGACCATGAACTTAACCTTATTTGAAATAAAAACAACTAACAAGCTTTAAGTGGAACCATTATCTCTTAAAGAAGTTTTATTTATTATCAAATATAAAGATAATAAGCCGTGCTTTTATAGAAATTAAATATCTTGCACTATATAGTCTAAGATATTATTTTTCTAATTAATTATGTTCCTTAATTCCCATTCAACTAATTTTTCCCTATTTAAAACTCACCTGCCTGTGTATTGCAGGAAATCCTTCTTCAAGTACAATTCCATGCCATATAGATCCGATGACGTGGATTTCTGTAGACTCACAAATTATGGAATATATCCAATAAAACAAAATATATCGAAATATATACCGGACACGGAGTACGCTCCACACCGCCGCGTATAAGAAAAGCCGCCGATGTGACATCGTGAAAGGAGATGCGTTGTGGTTTCTCGGGATTACAGAAGGGATCAATGATCTCCTCGACCCCACCAGAGACATGTCTGGGCCTCTTCAGCGCCTCCAACTTCCCATTGATGGCGGTGCCATTTGTTTTGGTTGTGGATCCATTGGATTCCTTATTGATTTCCGTTTTCACTGCCTGGGACATGGCTTCTAGAAATCACTCCGATGCCAGCTCGATGAATACTGCTAAATGCGACAATAATCGGAACTCGTTTATATAGGCGGCGGCGGCTGGATGAGGAGACTCTATTGGCAGTCGTAAAAACGGCACCTTTTGCGAGCCGATTGCCGGCGGGTCACTTTATGGGACCTGGCCTGACGACGACCTGATAAGCCTGCCGGCTCCCTGCTCACCACCACCAAAAACAATAACAACGATAACGTTTCGTTTGTACTTGCTATATCCCCTCTTATTATTTTTTGGCAACATCATCGGAACTGTTCAATACCTCTAAACGTTGGGAAAACAAGTCCAAAGAATATACAAATATCGAATAAGGGTAAAAATCGATAAGGTATCTGGGGATAGTAACAATGGAAAATTTTGGAAATTTAATTATTTTTAGAAGAACAAGGAGTATAGAAGTATATCGAGAGAAACAGTCCGATATGAAAACAAAAATACCGCTCTCAATATCATATATATAATATTGTAAAATTATATATGTACATATATTAAATTTAAAAAATCGACAACACATCACATTTATCGAAAAATTACCGAAAAGTTGCTGGTATTTATGTATGATTATATTGGCCCGATATATGAATATAAATACTATACATATATCAATAGTCTGATTTATATATTATATATCGAACGATAAAATATCGATTTATGTATCGACATTCGCATTAAATATCGATGCTTTGTCGATATATCGACACTGCTGTTCCCACAAGTAGTAGGTATTAGTAGTAAATATTGTTTTTTTTTATAAATATGTTATTTATAATTAGTAGCAAAGGCTCACTGCAGCTGCAGCGAACTTATCGCTTGCCCTTAACTATAATTCCCAACTGGAAAGTTTGTCAGTACTAAATGCTGATGGGTTACCTTCTAAAAAAAGCTGTTTACTTACGCAATTACTTCAATTATTCAACCAGTTTCGGTAACATTCATATATAATTCTTACCGTATTTTTAAACTATCAAAAACGAAAAATAATCATAGTAGAGGATTATTTTTCTTTCAGACTTAACATTTTATACCTTGTTTACTAATTGCATCCACAGAAATCTTGCACGAGCCCCCAAATTGGTGTCGTAATTAAAAAAAAAAAAACAAAGTGATAAGGCTCCGTAGGCACGCCCATTTTATTATTGCCAAAATAACAAAGATTATCTAATCCTCGCCCCAAATAAACTGATACGTGATGCTACCAAAACAACAACAGGTCGAGGCAACTAGGGGTTAAAGGCCAGCCAATTGGCCGGATTGGTGACCGTCATCTGCTCCACTTGCTCCAGAGTTACGCCCCGAGCAAACATACGTGGCAGAATATTGGTGTGGATATGGTGGTAGCCATGACCGCCATAGGAGGTCTATAAATAGAGGGAGGAAAAACTCAGCTAGATATACTCCTATGTGTACGTGGGGGGTAATTTTAGCTTACCAATCGATGTTTTGTATGGATGTCGTGGGACATGAGCAGCTTGTCCACCAGGCCCTCGTTTATGAGCTTGATGAAATTGTCGATTCGTTGGCCATCGGAGATCATGTCCACACTGGTGTTCAGCTGATAGAAGGAGCACTCGGTGCCAAAGAGATCGTACTGGATATAGCAGCCCAGCTTGGCAAACTCCAGCAGCTCGTCCACATCGAAAATGGTGCCTTAAATATGGGTAATACTTCTATAAAAGAGGAAGGAAGTTATAAAGGTGCCTCGCACTTACGATCCAAATGGGACATGACACATTTGTCGGCCCGGCCACCCGCCTCCAAGTAGAGACGCATAATCTCAAAGGGAGCCTGGGTCACGCGATGCGGATGCATGGAGACCCCACAGCCAAGAACCTCCTGAATCTCACCAGCGGCCTTGATGCAATGTTTTTCGAACTCTGCCGGATACAGAGATCAAGGGAAGATTTTAAGGATCGGAATTAAGGCAGATAACTCACCATGAATGGGATAAACGCTGGCCACCTCGCCAATATAACCACACTTGACCATCTCTCCATTAACCTCCAGGCCCGTAATGATCTCCTTGGAGTACAAATCACTCAGTTGCTCTACGCTCAACCCGGCATGGCTGGCATCCTGCATGGCATGGATGTAATGACCTGTGCCCACTACAAAATGCACACCCGTGCTCTTGGCCAGCTCCACAATGAACTCCAGATTACGTTTCAGGCCATAGCTGCTGTTCTCCACAATGCTACCTCCGCCATGCTTCTTGTAGAGCATCACATCCTTTTTGGCGGCCTCCAGAGCCTCACCATCGTAGAATCTGACATTCTCCTTGCTGGAATACGGATAGAGCCGGACATAACCTAGGGTAGACATGCTGATCTTGGCCTTTAACTCCGCCTCAAAGTCAGTCGGCGGTGGACGGTAAAAGTGCTCGAAATCGAGGGCCACATGCTCGTGGGTCAGAGTACGACCCAGTAGGTTGGGGGTAATGGCACCCAGAACTTAGCAAAGGAAAAGTTTTAATATTTGATGAGCCGCCGATAAGGCCCAGAATAGACGCTTATCTTGCCTGGATTCTTCTCAACTCACCGGTTTGTACGGTCGACATGTTGGCAGCTCTCAATGTGGGTCACCAGTGGGAATAGAGAATATAGAGTTATTTTTAGATCAACCGATCGCTACAAGAGCCAGCGGACAACTGATCTTGGGAAGCGAGAGAGACTTCTGTGGAGTTTCTCCCAGGCTGGAGATGAATTCTTTGCTTTCTTATCTGGAAAATAAATTTTATTGCGCATAATCTTGGATGAGAGATTGCAATGCCTTGTTGACCGCCTCCATTAGCTCTCATTGCAAAGAATTAAAATCAATTTGTAATGCTAAGTAAGAGCAGGTGATCATCCATTAACAGTCCATTTAAAAAAACAAAAATAAGAACACAAAGTGCGTTTATATTTCTCAGAATAATTCTCTTTATTAGTTCCATTTCTTTCCGTGTTTTTTTTTTGTATTTTCCTTTTTTAATTTTACTTAGGTTTAAGTTTATCAGTTTTAGCGATTTCTCATTTATCAGATATACAGATATAGTCTATATATATATATATACTCATTTATACTTAAGATATATTTTGTTGCTGTTATTTTTACGACATTGCTGCTGCATCATTCATTAACTGTTATATCTTGTATATATATATATATGTATATATATATATTCCTTTCGATTTTCCTTAGATCTAAGCATTCATTAATAGATTTGCCTTTTCGCGAAGAATCTGCCAAATATTTGAAATTGTTGCTTGCTTCATCTCCTCTTGCTTTGTTTCCTTTTTATTTTTTTTAAAGATTTCTCACTGATCAAAACCTTTCACATTTTGTTGCTGCCTTTTGCCGTGTGTTTTTATGAAATTGTTTAATTGTATTATTGTGTTTGTTTACAAATTATTATAACGAAATAAGCGCACACAAAAAATGTATTGTTATTATTAATTACAATTTACTTTGCTGAGTTTAGGTAGTTACTGAGTTTTATTTTTGAACACTTGCTGTGACTTTAGTTAAGATTATATAACTATTGCATGAAGAGCGAACGAACGAACGAACCGTATATTGTGAAGCGGATCCCCAGAGCCACTAAATCCTTAACCCCTGATCCTCCCATCATCATCAACCCATTCTCCATCCTCGTTTCTATTCTACGTAGCACCTTGGCTTGGCTTGGCTTCTTGGGATTAGTTTTTTTTTTTTGTGTTGGAAAGCAGAATGGAGTTATATCTCCGTTTGCCAAAACGAAGTCGAAACAAATAAAACATGCAATTGTTTTTAAAAATTATATAATCGCCATTTATTGAACATTATCTCTCTTTAGTTAGCTATATAAATTTTGAAGTTCATATCGGTTTTACTTCTCTCGCTTCTCTCTCGGAAATTTGTTGCTGTTTGCTCTTGTTGTTGTATCTTCTATTTGTTTTTTTTTTTTATTGTATTTGTTTATGCATTTGTTTAAGTTTAATTAAAATAGTTGTTGCTCTTATATACGCTCAGATCTGAGGCTCATATATGTATATATATATATATATATATACATAGGTATATATGTATGTATATATCTATTTCTATTTAGATTTTCTAGCTTTACCGTTTCTGTGTTAAATATATTTTCACTGTTTCCTCCTTCTATATCCTTCTATTATCTCTCCACCTGGCTGCAGATATTCTTCGCTTTTAATTACAAATTACACATTAGTACAATATTTATATACGCATAAAGTTGTTTGTAGATAGATTGGATGCATTCATAAGGTTCATAATAATAATATCCCATTCATACGCTTATGTCAACTAATTTCGTTTCGGTTACCGTTTCCGTTTCCGTTTCCGCTTTTCCATTCAACAAAAAACAGTGTTCACATATTCCAAAAAGTTAAGAATCAAAACAATCATCAAATTCGGCTAGCAATTGCAAAAGATTTAACACAAATAGAGTTTTCTTTCGATCAGGATCAGGATCGGGTCTAGGATCAGGTTCTGGAGTGATTCAATGTGTATTTTTTCATGTGTGTGTGTGGGTTGATTAGCTTATAAGCGCAAAAGTGACTAAGAGGTGTGCACACAACAAAAAAAAATAATAATTCATAATTAATAATTAATAATTAATAATTAATGGTTATGGTAATATTATTAATAAGAAACTACTAGAATAAACGTGGGTTGGTTAATAATAATAAAAGTTTTTTTATTACGCTTAGTTTTATAATTATTATTTGCCTTTTCACTTTACTCTCGTTTCATTTTTTTTCTTTCTCGTTAAACATATAAACACAATTTCAACTAAAAGCACACTAAAGCATTGTAAATTATGGTAAATTATTATTTAAAAAGAGAAAAACCTACAACTATGCAAAGAATACAGAAACTTGTTGAAGTAAGTTATTACTCTTAACCTTTAAAGTTATTATTGAATCAGTTTGTAAAACATTTTGTAAACTGTGCTGAACCTTTATGTTGTTTCTCTTAAAACTCTTTCCCCCTTTTCTTGTGGTGTACAATTTTACTAATTAATTTTAAAGAATTAAATTATGATATACGTATATGTGTAGAGTGTGTTTTATTGTTTCTTTTTGCCTTTATATATGGTGGGGGGGAGGGTATAATTAAAATTAAAATGACATTTTGCTGTTCTTGTTGCTGGCTGGCTGGCTGGCTGGCATCCCTAATTTCTCATTATTATTTCTTGCTCTGTACACTTGTTCACTGCGTCTTTCTTTAAAAATTAAATATTGAAGTCGGTTTCTAGTTGTTATTCTTGATTTTCTCTCGTATTTCCATATTTCCATCTCTCTGATTTTGTACAATTCAAATGTTTTTGACTAAACACTCCTACGGGCTGGACTTTGACTATTGCTGGATTGCTCTGTTCTGTATCTGAGAAATCTTCGGAGCCCAAGGCGGGTCTATATACATATGTAATCTGGTGGATCCGCCTTGAGCCCAAGATTCCTTCCGCCCATCAGCCTGTAGCTAGCATTGCCTCTCGTGACTAAGGGCACTTGGTTAGCTAGAAACCGATCTGATCATGTCCTGTCCTGTTTCGTCTTGTCTCTAAAAAGTGTGGAAGAAGGCGTTTGCTTAAAGGCGAGTTTGGTGTCGGCTTTTATTTTGCTTCTGTCCTCCTGCGAAAGGATAACGATTTCACTCAGTTCTGTGTGTGTTTGTGTTTTTGTGTGCCATATAGAGGATTATTGGTTGGTCGTGAGGGAGTTTTTTCTTCATTTCGTTTTTTGTTTTTTTTTTAATTATATAATCAAAATTTATTGCAATATTTCCATTTGTTGTTATTGATAAGTTTTTAGTTTTACTTAAAATTTTCGTTTTTTGATATATTTTTTTTTTTTTAGCATTTTGTTTGTTTTTAGGGTTTTAGGGTTAACAACACAATTAATCGCTAGACGTAAATTTATTTGCATAGGTGTAAAAATTGGTTTGAATAAAAATTATGTAAACTATTTACTAACAGAATGAAGAGAAAGCGGAAATAAAAATTGTTGGTTTGTTGTGTGTGTGTTTTAATATAAACAAAGAAAAACTAAATAACGCTTAAAGCAATAAAAAAATCTAAAGACGAACCATATATATTTATTGTGTGTATATTTTGCATTTCTTCTTTCTTTCTTTCTTTCTTTCTTTTTTGTTGTGTTTGCAGAATTTTCTTTTTGTAACCACTCTCTCTCACTTTCTATATTTATAGAATATGTGTTGTTTTTAGCTGTTTTTTGTTTTGTTTTTAATCATTCGCCTTAACGTGCATATATACCCAAAAGAAAACTATACATGTAGCCTACCATTTATGTAGATGTAGTAGAGATATAGTTAATATTATGCATATAAATGTATATAATTCATCGGAATAAAATTAGGAAAAAAAATTAAAATCAATTCAATTTTATATGTTAAGAGGGATTGAGGGAAACTTGAGGGGGGCAAAAGGTAAAAATGTAAAACGTAAAACGAAGAAAAACGCCGCTTGCACTGCATTTGCCTGCTTTGATTCACTAATTAATTATACATAATTATATATTTATATATATCTCTAAATTAGGGAGTTGTTATGCTCCAAGTTGCTTTACACTAAACGCTCGCGCTGCCTTCGCTCTCTCGCTCTCTCTCTTCCGCTCTAACTCTCTCCCTTCGCTCGCACAAATTCTCTTTCTCGCTTTTATCTTGGCTCAGCGTGGTCTTGGTTTCTTAGCAAACTGTTGTAAAGGAGCCCTCTTTCTTCTACACAATTGCGTTATTCTTGGTTTCTTTTCTTCAGGTTTTGTTTTGTTTTGTTTTTTTTACATTTCTTTTTTTGTGGTGAGGGTTTTTTGTTTTTTTACGCTTAAATTTTGCATATTTTTTTTTTCTTTGCTTTTCTCTCTTTTTAATACATATACATAATTAATTAATATATATTTGTTTTATGTTTTGTTTTTCTTCTTCATTTTAGTAGCTGATAATTAAGAATTGAGAAAGAGTTGGTTGGTGTGTGTGTGTGTGTGTGTGTGTGTGTATCTGTGTGGTATTTGGGGCCTGTTCAATTTTGATCTTATCCGTTTCTTGAAGTTCTCTATATGATTTCATAATTTTTCTTATTTTTTTTTTATTATTTAATACACTCCAACAAATTACAAAAACAAAAGACACACATCGTCTTACTTAAAAGCTGTTGCGTTGTATGGTAACATGGTAACAATGTTTGATTTTTTGTTGTGTGCTTACTTGTCGTTGTAAATGTGACGGGGTGTATGTATGTATGTGTTTTAAGCTAAATACAAACAATTTTCAAATTGTATTTTTTTGGATTAATAACAAAAAGAAAAAAATTAAATGTTTCAACACTAGTTGGTGAAAGTTTTTGTTGTTGTTGGTGTTTTTATAGCAGTTGTTGTTTTTGCCTTCAAGACGGTTTCTTTCAGCCCCAGCTCAGCAGGCGACCAAGGTCCATCGTTGTTGTTGTTGTTGGTTGTTGTTGTAGTAGTAGATGTTGTACTGCTTGTAGGTTGTCCCAGGTTGATTGGTGTTAGAATGGCTGCCGCTTTCTACAATTGCCAGTAAACGTGATGATAATTGTTTGCACTTTACGCTAACGCTGTTACGCGTCTGGTTCAAGATGTACAAAGGTGCTGAATGCGGCTGTTGCATGTTGCTTCTGCTTCTGCTTCTGCAGCATGTTTTTGCATGATTCTGCATGTTGCTGCTTGTCTCTGCATGTCTTTGCTGCTTGTTTCAGCATAATTCTGCTGGTTTATGCATATTGCTGCATATTGCTTCTGCTGCATGTTGCTCCTAGTGCTGCACGTGGCTGGTTGCATTGCTTGCTGCTTGCTGCCTGCTTGACCTTGTTTGGTTCTCGTTCTTCCAGGGTTATTTGCTGCTGCAGTTTTAGCGTTTTTGCGGGGTATTTGGTTATCGTTTCTCTGTACTATTGTTGTTTACATTATAATTACAGTTACAATTACAGTTTATATCGATTTGTTTAGTTATTATTACTCTCTGTGTGTGTGTTGTGTGTGTATGAGTTTGTTTATGCTCTTTGCTCTTCTTCCTCATCTTCTCTTGTTGTTGTTGTTGGTTGTGGGGGGATTGTTGTTATAGCGTAGCATATATATATACTCTTATTATGTGTAGGTTGGTTATTATCATTCTACGGCTACTGTTTACTGTTACTGGCACAATATATATCGAAATTCAAATCTTTTGAATCTTCTCGCCAACGACAACAGGATTGTTGCGCCGGATCTCCTGTGCGCCATGCTCTCTATAATCGAATGTGCAGTTATGTTTATCAGAATAACGATGCACGGCACAGTACAGACCGCCGCAGCGACACTGGAAACCTATTAAAGGAAGAATTAATAAGCATTAGTAATGGGATCCTTCATAGAGTTTAGATCTAGGGATACGCACCGGTCAGGCCAACCTTCTTGCGGCACTCGCCACATCGGTTCTTCTTCTTTTTGGCATCCTTGTCGTCTTCCTTGTCCTTGTCATCCTCCTCGTTGGCCGAGGCGGCTGCTTGTGTGGAAGTGTTTGGACCGGTCGCCGATGTGATGACTTCGCTATTGACTTTGGCAGCAGCGGCAGCTTCATCGGTGATTTTCTGTACGGAAATGGTTAAGAGAAACCGAATAAATAAATAAGAATTTTTAATCACATGACAGAAATGCATGACACCATCCCTAGCAAACAGCATCATCATCATGATTCAACACAGCTGCGGTCAGCTCTTTAGAAAATCTTACATTTAATACTATTTCTGGGATTTATAA
Organism: Drosophila parvula; assembly: GCA_018904695.1. Lineage (NCBI taxonomy): Eukaryota > Metazoa > Arthropoda > Insecta > Diptera > Drosophilidae > Drosophila > Drosophila parvula. Next base: position 25,199 of record JAEIIG010013914.1, read on the forward strand.
AAATTTAACTAAGCTTACATATTAGACCCTTTTGGACCCTTTTATTAATTTCTCAGCTAATTAAACTGCATTTTCATATATTAATAAGCCAAGTAAAGTATTTATTTCTTAACAAATCCCTAAATCAAAGCACCTTACTACTTATTCTTAAGTTATTACACATAACCACACTGAATTGTTTCCCAAACTAAACATTCTTCTCCTCGAACTGCATTGAAAAAGCCTTGAAATGTGTTTTCTTTCGTTGAAATATTCTTAATTTTATTGTTAAGACCAAATTCAAGTGATTTCGACTGTTCGCTTAGTGTTCACGGCGTAGCTCGACTGTTGGTTGTTGGTGTGTCTCTTTTTGGCGGTGGTTGCGCCTGGGCGCCACGCCAAAAATTCCTATCGTATCGGCTGAGTTGCAATCTATTTTGTGACTCGCCCCTAGCAGATGACAAGACGGACAAGAGTGTCGAACGATGGGCTAGATGATGATTACCCGCTTCTTGATCACAGGAGCTACTGGTGTATCTGGTGGCACTGCCGGCCTCTCCCAGCCAACAATTTCGTCGTCTTCAGGTGAAGCACTCCGGCGGCGTTTATCTTGTTGCTGCTGCTGATTCTTTTTGGGATTCTCCGACTGATCGTCGCCGCCTTCAGGCTTTTCCATGGCCTCGGCGCCCATGGACAGGCTGTGGCGTTGTGCGTCGCTTTGGCCCAGCAGCTGCCGACGTTGTTTTCTTGCGAGCCGCTGATCCCGCACTGCTTCCCGTCACCGAATGGGAACTAGCTCCCAGCAGCGCCTTCTTGATGCCACCGCCAGACTTGCCGCCAATTGTCTTTGTTTTGGTCTTGGCACCTTTGATCCGACTGCCGGCGCTTGGTGATTTTGCTCCTGCTCCTGCTCCGCCAGTTGGGGCTTTCTCTGGAGCTACAATAGCAGGATTGGGGCTAGATCTCTTAGCCTTGCGACGCAGGGCCGCTGCAAGAGCAGATTTTCCCGTAGCCGGCGAGGATTTGCCCACAACGTTGAGACGTAGAATACGTGGCGTAGTTGGTGTCTTCAGGGGTTCCACATCAACTATGGTGCCGTGTGTGGTTATGTCCCGGTTGCTGGTGGTTAGTATGCCACTGGCAATTGGTGTTATGCCGCTGCCACCGTTGCCGCCTTGCCGGCGCGACCGCTTCAGTTTCTTGACCCGCTTCTTCAGCTGCAATTCCCCGATACGAGCCGACTTCTTGATGACCGCACTGGTATCCGTCGGATGCGTGCTAACATTGGCCGAGAACTTGACGCGCCGCTTGGCCTGGCTACCGGGATCCGCAGCCTTTCCCCCGCTCACTGCGCGTGAAGAGAGCGAACTCTTCTTGGGTAGCAACGTTTCAAGTGGAAGGAATGGGGCTTGAGGGATGAGTTTGCTGGTGGCAATTGGTTCCCCGGCAGCAGATACCTTGCCAGCAAGTCCAACGATGGCTGAAGAGGCTGTTTTCAGAGCGGCAAGGGCAGTGGTCCGACGAAGGGGACGTGGCGGAGGCACTGGCGGCTGGCGTAGAGCTTTTTTTTGTGCTGCACCAGCGCATTGAAGGGAAGGAGAGAGATGTAGGTGATAAGAGACAGTAAGAGGAGCAATCAAGTAGTACCCTTTGGGTCCGCATTCAGACGACTCTGACTATGGAACAGGCCCAGACTGGGTGAACCGGCCAGCCGTCCACCCAGATTGGTGAGAGCTCCGGCAGTGGTTCGCTTGGTTGCGGCACTGCCACTGCCGCCGCCGCCGATCGTCGACCGTCTCCGCGTAATGCGGCCCGGTGCCGAAAGGTTAGCGGATCCAACACGGGATGGATTGGGAGTGGTGGTGGTGGTGGTGTGTCCAGAAACTGGACTGCCTTTGGGCGGAACGCGACCCGATCTCTTTAGCGACGAGGCACCAGAAATAACCATGTTTTTGTTTAATTTCAATTATGTGCCGAAATCACACGGAAAATTTTGAGTCCGAGCCGAAAGGATTTGTTAACTAAAATCGAACAGGAATGCCAGATGAGTTGACACTAAAAGGAACGATAGCTTGTGTGATTCGGGTGCGTTCCAGAGGTAACTCAGAGAGAGTGGCACCTAGGGTGGGGAATATTTTTCGAAGGGAATTCCGAACTTATGGAGGTAATAATCATTAAATAAGACAAATTAGCCAAGAAGTTGATGCAATTTTATGGCAAACAAAAGAAATGAATATCTCCTAGGCAATCTCTGGAGTTCCCTCTTCACCATCAATTATTTTCCCTAGTTGCCGCACTGATTTTCCGTGAATATTTATCGAGAATCAATCTGGAACTCAAGCCACAATTTACCTTATTTTACAATTGCAACAAGCGTAGCCGGGTTGGGGGTGGTGGGAGTTTCACATCAGTGTCTTACACACACACATACATCTTCAACACAAAAAGTACACTGAGAAACATTAAACTAATTGAAAAATTGCATGCACCTCTTCCTTGGATTTAACCGACTTTTCACGCAAAACAACAACAAAAGAAATGTTGAAACAATTGTTCCACTTAAGATTACACTGAATTTATGTCCGAAAAGATATAGAATTTGTAAAAGAATAAACGACAGCGACGAACGCTATATATTAATGTATAAAAGCATTTAAAGCCAGGCCACTCTGATTATGTAGAAAATTTAACCAATAAACAATTGCACTCTATAAAGCAGGATCAAGAAAGAATCAAGATCAGAGCCTGTGACACTGCTTTTATTTTGCTGTTTGTAGAATCCTAGAATCTCTTTCTCACTCGCTTATTATATCCTTATATGTAACATATATCCTAACTAAATATATTACTACTAACTTATCTTCTAGAAATCTCCAAGTGTAATAGTTATAGCCTCAGTATTTTCCCTATATCCTGCAAGTCCTTCACTTTACACTCACCTCTTTAACATCGTTGTGTGGCTGTTGTAAACTGGTGACTGTGGGCTGTGCGGTGTTGGTGATTGCAATGGCCGGACTGAATGTGGGGCTAGGTTGTGGGCTTGGAACGGAGACAGGTGTGCTGCTCACAGGTGGCTGTTGCTTTTTTCTAAGCGAGTCCTGGATTAAAAACAGAATACAATTATTAATATAGTAAGGGGAACTCTTGGAAAATATCATTATAAGAAACATACCTTATAGCATACGGAGCAGAGACCATCTGTGGCTGGGTTACCATAGAAGCCGCAACCGGAGCGGCACATGGGTTGCATTGGATTGGATTCACGTTCCATGGCTGGCTAGAGCGCCTCTGTGAGTGTGATGCTGCGGATTGGGTTTTGTTACTCTTTCTCAGCTTTTACTTTCGCCCAGCGAAGTTTCCTCGGCGTTCCTTCCTTCCTGCTGTGGCAGCGGCGGCACCGGCGGCTCCTTTCCTTCCTGCTGCTTGCTCTCAGTCGTGGAAGCGTGCAATTTCAAATTGGCAACGTGCAACGCGCAACTGTTGAACCGATGTTGTTGTAGATGTTTTTGCAGCGCTTAGTTTAACTGTTGTTTAATCAGTTCGTCCAATTATTAGGCTGCGCTTGTGTTTTTCTTCGTGACTGCAAATAATTCGCGGTACGAGCTGCAAAAAATCAAAGAAAAAAAGATTGTTCAAGTTAGTTGAGTTTATCTTTAAGCTATAATCTTAGATATAAATTTAGTTTTGTGTTTTTTGAAAAGATTAGAATGAACAGATCAATTTTATTGTGATTTATAATAAACCCGGTTTTAATCTTAATTTTTTCTTTGAGAGAAATATAATTTTCTTGAAGTGCGCAACTTTTTAATTTCCTTTCGATTTCCACAAAGCAAAATTATGATGGCAATTAAAGTGCATTACAAAGATTGATATTGATTATCGGCAGTAATGTTGCATTGAACCGCATTGCAACACTGGCGGCTATAAACAAACTTACACGCACACGTACGAAATATATGTATGTTGTTCAATACATATGTATGTTGGGAGGTATAATAAATGTTGCAACAACATGACAACTAAGACTATGTTGTGTTTGTTTTATTTTATTTATTTTTCTTTTTTTTTCTACCGCTTTGCTGCTCTCTTCAAGGCTGTCAAGCATATCGCACAAATACACTCACACAGCTGCGAGAGAAAAATCGAGCCTAAACCAGTTTTCCCACCAAAAAAAAAAAATTAAATAAAAATAAAACAACCGAAAAAAAAACAGAGAACGAGCTCTGTAGTAAGTGGTAGTAAAGCAAACGAGTTTGGTTTTATGTTTAATGAATTTAAAGCAGCCTCACACCTAACGGTTCCAACACAATTTAATATATATTCCCCGAACTCATCCAATTGTTAATGCCGATCGATTAAACAGAAAATTCCAGGCAAGTATCGATTAATCGCGATCGGTTTACTTTCTCAAAGTCGCCGGAGTTGTCGTGCCGAGCTGCACACATCCATCAGAAGACCACAAACGGAGTGAGAGAGAGTTATGGGCGAAATCGGATATATATATAGATACAATGTACACTCGAAAATAATACGCAACAAATATAAAAAAAATATGTTTCACTTTAATTAACCTCTTGTAATTTATTATTTTTAAAACAATAAATTAATATCCAAAGTAAATCTCAATTTCAATTAAAGATTCTACCTTATTTTGAAACAAATTTCTTGCCGTGTAAAAGCAAAGTCAAAACGTAATGGCAAAATGGTAAAAGCCATCCAACAATAAAAACAACAAAGGAGGTGGAGATTGAACCGTCAGTTACATGGCCAACAAAGAAGGAGAGACGCAGACAAGGAAAAGGGCCAGAGAGAAAGAGTAAGGGAGAGAGAGAGCGAGGGCAGAGAATGAGCACAATAACATTTACTGTTATTTTCAATGCGACGCCGTGGAGCTTGGGGCGAGAATCAAAATGGGCACACGTACCGCTTGCCATTGTATTGGTGCAGAGTGTGCAGTGCGGAGCGGGGATTCTGTTATAAAAAATTTGACCTTAGTGGTGAGAAACCTAGCAGCAGCGCCACTCCGCTGTTACGACAGTCTGGCATAAATTACAAACTAGTAAATGGCTTAAATTACTCTGGGGGGGAGTTCCCAATATTGCACAACTTTTGGGGCCAGCAACAGCACAGAAAAACTTTTACCCGAATACACAGAGGTTGTGGTAAAATACAACGAAGAGAAGAAGAAAAAAAATGGCCTCAACAACTTTTACATTTACAACGTAGCATGGGGAATATGTTTCTTTTTTTTGTGTTGAGAGCGTAACATTTGCTGTGGTGAGTTTGGCGTTTTTACATCAAGGAGTGTTGGGGTACGCGGAGGTGGGTGATGGAGGCGAGGTAAGATGTTTACAGTGGCATTGCGTTTATATACAGTGAAACCTTTTTTAAATTTACGAGTATTATAAGAAAATATGTACATATATTTTAAAAACAATACAGCTTGAAAAGAAGAATTTTAATGTTTTCAAATATTTTTGTATTCTATTTTTAACAAAATATTTTGATAAAAAATTTGTCTTGTCAAAGAAGTACTGTACATCTTTGCATTTAGTTTCCCTTTATTGAGTTGTTTTTGTATGGTGGGCGCAGCCATAAATGATTTCGTTGCGTTTCCTTTATTTCTACTTTGCTTTTTGCTTTTGGAAATTTATTTTGATTTATAGTCGAGCAAACAAAGTGCAATGTATCATACAAGTATGGTTGTCTGTGCGTTTGCTCGATTTCCTGCTGTTGTCATTTAATTGCAAAGCCAAAACAGCTGTCCTCCGCCTCTTTCCACCCCCCACACACACACACATATACATACATACATATACACTCTCGCAGGAGGTGGACTAATCAAAATGTCAACAATAAAAGAAAAAATTCCCCACACAACAATTGGCAGGCTGGCCAAGCGGCCAGAAAGTGGGGAGAGTGGCGGAGAGAGAGAAGCTCTCCCACTCTCCGTGCCACTGTTAAAGAGAGAGAGAGAGCGCGCCAGGCTGATGTACGTAGATGGATATGTACATACATATGTATGTACGTCAACAAGCACGCGCGGCTGCTGTGGCCAACAAATAAAAGCTGTGCATATGTATGTATAGAGTTTATTTATTTTGTTTTGTCTTCATCCGTCTCCGCAGCACCTCCCCCCCGCCTTCCCCGAACCCAACGACCTCTGCTATTTTTAAGCGAATTCGTTTTGTTATCTGGCGAGCGTGAGGAGTGTCTGTGTGTGTGTGTCGTAGTTGTGTTGTTGTTGCTCTGTATGTTAAAGTGTTGGCCATTAAAGCAAATAGGAAATCATATGATTCTTTCGGGGCGAACTTTATGACGACATCACTCGACATCAGCGCGTGACGTCATAATTTGCTGGCATCCATCTCGCTCTAGCAGCCGTGAGCTACCAAATGCGCATTTGTATGAGTTGCATAAGCAAAAACAACAAGAAAAATATAAAAAATAGAAGAAATAAATGCAAGTGCTAAGTGCAAACCAATTAGCAACAATGAAAAAAATTGGCGCGTGGTTGCTATTGCAAAAAAAGTACAAAGAAAGATAGAAAAATATGTAGAAACAACATTATTATGCAAGTCTGGGGCGATAACAGAAAAGAGGGTGGCGGAAAACAGCTTTAAATACAATTCTTGGGTATTTTGCATACTTATTGAGCAACTTGTCTGATTTTACACTGCGAGAAAATAAAAATATATATATACATAAATGGAAAATAATAATGATATGTATGTGAACCACCTTCCACTTCTTTTTCTCCCTGTGTATAGATCCATTTATCATGCCAAACAGGACGTGGGAACGCTTGGGCGAATCAATGTGGCGGTTTGTGGGTATCAGAAAGTCGACTACCGAAACCACTCGCTTGGCGATTTGAAAACTCTGATAAAGTCAAGTAAAAATAAAATGGACAGCAGTAAACAAATTACACACACACACACATATACAGGTTAATGTGCTGTTGACCTGCATTCAAAATACTGAAAATTTACAACAGGAAAGAGACACGAAACGGAGACGCCGACGATGATAATGATGATGGGCAAGCATAAAAGGTAAGAGGAGAGAATTCCAAAACAAGAACAAGAACAGCAACAACCGCAACAAACACACCGCTCGCCGCTCCTCTGACTCACATTTGCATATTAATGAGCGCGACAACAATAACAACAACAACACTGATAAAGGAGGAACAGTAACAGCAGCGACAACAACATATGCTGATGAAATGCAACAAAGAGACAACATCAGCGGCTCGACCGCGCGCATTGAATTATTAAACTTTATTAAAATGTGCGCAAAAGGAGCGCTGGAAGCAGAGATAGGAGACAGCGATGGCCATGGAGAGAAGCGGAAAGAAAGAGATGGAGAGCGGGAGAGACAAGCCAAGATGGCTGCTCGAGTGGAGAGCTCAGGCTTAAGCCTCGGCTTCAAAGAATGTGGAGAGCTTCCGGTCAGTCATTCCAGCAGCAGCTTAACCCCTAAGCCTTCTTAACCCTTTACTTGGTCTTTGTCTTAAAGGTAACCTAAACTTTAATATTGTTTATCTTTCTTAGAAAACTGTATTAAGCCTTTCTATCGATCATTTATCAACGGTATCTTATCGATAAATGTATAAAAAGATCAATTAGCGATAGGTAAGTGATCGATTTTTGATTTCATTAAGGAAAAAAGGGTTTTGAATCCTTTATCTTTAAAATAAACTTTTATCTTTTTCAATAAAGTTAATGTCTTCTTATATAAATCTAAGAATTCAAGAAACAATTGTAAGAATTACCATTAAAATCACTATTATAAACATCAAAAAACTTAATTCCATAAATTTCCGAATGAATATAAACCAGTTTTGGTAACTAAAAAAAAGAGAGTTGTAAAAGAAATTACAAATGGTTATTATTTATTAATAAATAGAGATGTTCGTATCTGAATCGCTTTAAGATTGTTTAAACAATCAATCAAAGTGTTGTGGATGCACAACATAGATACGAGTATACACAAAGATAGAGCGTGCCAATGGAATTGGTTTAAAATTAGACTTGAAGGCGTAAAAAAAACCAAGAAAATAACGGAAAAGATGGAGAGAAAAAATAGGAGAAACAGAGTGGAGGAGACCGTGAGTCGGAGCCGCCCATCATTAATCAAAATAAATTACAAACTATGAGCCGGGCGAGAAATCATATGACGACTACATTTGAGCAGAACTCAAGGAGTGTTATTTCGCCATAATAAATGATCGCTTCAAGAGGCCCCGGGACCAGACCAGTCCAGACAGCAACGTCGGTCTCTTGTTTCCGGCGATTTTGTTGCGAAAAAAAAAATATTAAAACCTGAACAACGCCCCCCGAAAAGTAATACGAAAATGGATGAGAAATAAAACCATGAGCTAAAAAGGCTAAAAACAAAAAGGCTGATCCCAGACATCGGGGCAGGGCAGCTTAGGATTAATACTCCGGTACACATCATATCGAATGTGTGTGTGTATATGCGGCAAACAAAACCACAATCAAAATAATACAAAAAAAAAACCGAGACAGCGCTGGGAAACACCTGTTCAAAATTACACACGGAGCAGAGCTGGGGAACCGAACCAACAAAATGCTTTGCGATGATGTGCGATAGGTCAAAAAACTCGGTGCTATGTGCACATGCCTGGGTTTCGGATTCGTATTCGGATGCGAGAGTACAAGTTCAAAAAAACAGAGGGTTGTTCCACCGAGCGAGCCACCTATTGATTTGTTTCGCTTGAAGACTGGGTAAGACAGCAGAAAAGGGATGAGGCACTGCAGGGTTAAAACTGGACAGATAGTTACAGTGTAGCTTCCTAAAAATGGAATCTACAGGGAAGTTACGATGGTCACAGGAACCTCAAGTAAGGGAGGCGGAAGGAAGACATTTCTCTGGTTTATGTATTGGTAAATTTATTTTATTTTCACATTTTATCACTTTGAAGTGTCTTTTTCTGATTTTCAATGCTGATTTTTCCAAATCCCTTTATGGAAAGGTAATGACCTCTGGCAGCTTATAATCATTCTGGTGTTCTGCTGTCTCTGGCTGTCGTTATTTACCAATAGTAAAGTTCGTTTCAAGGAGTGTTGACTGTACAGCGATCGCCTGCGTGGCAGGATACAAACAAACAACAGACGACACAGGCTGCCCTGTGGACTTGAACTGATTTCACCTTGAACCCGGGGCTGTTCTTTGGGTCCAATCCAGGCCCAGACAAAGGCAATGAAGAGGAGTGGAGCGAAGCGGAGATGGAACCACAGAAGTCAACAACAATGGCTGCCATTAAGGAGGATGAGGAGCAAACATACAACACACAAATGTACACAAGATGCGAGGCACTCGGCAAATGGCAGCAATAAACAGATTGTCACATTTAAGTGCAGGCGACTTCGGGCAATCGTTATCGAAAAGGCTATCGTACGAGTATTTACCTATCGAGTCGAGTCGCAGCGAGTGTGCTTCCCCTTTGCATTTGAGTCAACAAAGCAACGACGACAGTCATTAGTTTTGGTCGCTGTTTATTTTCGTAGAACAAAAACAATAGCGATTTTCTGTAAATAAAAATAGTTTACAGTATGCGATAAAACACACAGCAGCTTACTCATGGATCGATTTATATTGCCTGGGTTTTTCAAATGTATTTTCCACGTGATTTAATGGACACGTTTTACGTTCAAATAGCAAGTACGTGACGTAATTTGTCTTGTTTTCTTAGAAGCAGACATGTGTTTTTAAATGGTGCTCTTAAATTCAAACGAATCGAAGCACAAAAACACAAAAAATGTATGTTTCTAACCAGCGGTTACTTTTTGATAGTTATTATTAATTTTAAGATTAAAGTAATAGAAATCTATTTCTAGTTTAAATAATTTCAAATTACTTTTGTTCTTTATGTTATTTTTAGCTACTGAGTACTTTTGAAATCCATTTTATTTCTTAACCTTTGGTTATTTGTAGCAATATGATTTAAAGTAAAACTCCGCAACAATATAATTTAACATTAATTGATTTCTTGGTTTTAATCATATCATTTTCTGTTATAATTATTGTGGTTTAAGCTATTTGTGGTTTCATTTTTTTAACTTGAAGGCTAACCTTTGGTTAACTTCAATAACTGACCTTGGCTGATGCTAATACAGTAGAGTCCGGTTATAGCGACTTTCAAGGGACCGACGATTTTACGTCGTTAT
>JAEIIG010013915.1:0-36227 GCA_018904695.1 Drosophila parvula
TATTATTATATATAAATCTATAATATACACGGTATAATTGATAAATATAATTTAAATAAAGCAATAATTCATTTAAATTCTATATTTTGAAAACTTTCAATCACACCTAATTGATTTTATTATTTTATTATTAATATTATTCTTTTATATATATTTTAAAGACTTCACCTTGGTGCTCATCTTTCTTCATACACCAATGCCTTCCCCTACATTGTCGTTACGGATTTACGAGATGAAAAATAGTCTTTCTGCAATAATGCAACATCATGTTCCCCGACATATGAACTCAACTACATAGTTTGACTCTGACAAGGGCGCAGAGCAACCGGAAACCCCTAATGGCTTACTCCGAGCCTCCAAAAATGGCACCCAAACGCAATTCCCATGCGTCCATTGAGGGCACTCCATCCGAGTTCCCAGAAGCTTTCCCCGGAGCTGTCGTTTTCGGTGTCAATTACATGTTGACATGCCAACAGCTGCCGTTGCACAAGAGACAAGCATGTAGCCATTCCAAGGAGATGTAAGGTCCCTCGTTGAACAGGACCATTATACAGCGCGGCGGGATTCATAACGTGCCTTGGAAGACAAGCAATAAACTTATTTCCATAGATAAGATGTGGAATTGAAAAAAGATTTAATCGTTATTGTTGTTCTCCTGATCTGAGGGTACAAATCTATTGCACATTTAACAGTTTAAACTGAATGTTAGTATCCTATAAATGGTTAGTTCTTATGTTATTTGTGGTTTGCTTTTTTGAACTCAAAAGATTCCCCTGCAAGTTCAAGTTTTAAAAGGCAGCCAGTCAAGGCCTGTTTGTTTGTAGGCATCTGTTGCAATAAAAATTGAGTCTTCGGCCCAGGGAGTTTGCCAATCGATAATAGTTTCGGAAAAGATATGGTACATAAACATGTGAATAGCGGAAGGGAAGTGTGTGTAGGTTTTATCGCTTGTGCACTTGATTATCTGCCATTGCATTTGCTTCCTGCGGCAGCTGTGTTATTGTCTGTTGTTTTTCTCACTGACACTGCCACTGCGGCAGTTGCATCTACAGCTGCAGCCATTGTTTGCCACGTGGCCATTGAAATTATCCCCTTTGAAGCATCCACACATAATGGTTGCACACTAAGTGTGTGGGACAGTCGCAGCTTTAGACTCTTTGTAAATAAATGACAATACATCCGGCTTCCGGCTGTCGGTCGTTGCTGACCATTATGGTGTCGGTGGGAAGGATTTTTGTCAAGAGAAATATTCTAGAGGAGAGATATATCGAAAAAAATATCTTATGCTTTACATAGTTAGTTATTAAATATGTTGAATTTATTAAAATGCAGTGAAAGAGTAATTTTTTGTTAAAGATATTTTAATTGTAGCGAAGAGGAAATATTTAAATTGGTATAGAAGTTATAATTATCGAAAATATCGATATAAAACTGTTAAATTAATACGATAACAGATTTAATTCATGTTTGACAATACTAAATAACAAAATCTTCTGTTCCTTGAACGGGAAATTAGTTATATGCAAATTTTAAAGGATTCACTTAAATGATTCAATTATTCAAATGTTTATAGAAGTTAAGAATTATCGAAAATATTGATACAAACCACTTAATATCGGATTTACGGATCCTTACATCACAAGACATTACTATAATAATAAAAAAGGATTGATTTTAAGTTCCTTATTTATTAATTTGTGGACAAATTAAAGTAAATAAATATATCGAAAAAAGTATAATATTTAAAAAATATCGAAATCTAATTTCGAGTTTAATATCGATTGCCAAAGTTAACAAGTTTGCCATCCCTATGTGCACAAGCCCAGAAAATGCAATTGCTGTTGCCAGTTTGTCGTTTGCCATTGCATTAGCCCACATTTGTGTGTGTTTTTGGCCACGTTCAACTATCAGAAGTTGTTCGGGAAATTATTGCCTGACACACAAATCGTTTTTCCAAAACGAATCGGACATTTGCATTTGAGCTTATTGCCGTGGTATCTCTGCGTTCGCTCTGCCTGCCATTTAGTCATGGTCTTAAGTCTTAAGATGCGGCCCAGATGCTTGTGGCACGTCTGTTGTATTGCAAACTCATCAGCATTTGCCCTTTTTGTCTATGTGGCAATTGTGCGTCGGTGTGGATGTGGGTCAACTGCCTGGCCAAAAGGTGAACTGTGACAATGATGAGGGCAATCTCTCGGGCCGCCAATTGAATATTGCCCCCGATGAGTTGGGGCCCGCCTCGCTGATGTGACATTTAGATGGACCCGTTTGAACTTGTGCTGAAAACAATTTCATCCTGTCAGGCTTATATCCCAAATGGTTCCATTAAATTCTATTTTGAGTCTTCTTCTGCGAAGGGCACTCACCTTTTTTTTTTTTGTATATTTTTTAATATCAATTTATTTTTATTATTACAATTTTATCCCTCAATTGGGTAATTGAGCGTAGGACAATATGGTGCTAAAAATATTTTGATGAGACCGCATATTTACTTGAAAGCCGAGTATAACGTTTTACGAGTTTTGTTTTTTTTTTTTATATAAGAAAAAGGCCAAATCATGTTAATAAAGCAATAAAAGTGTCAGAAAATTGTGGACTGTAGAAAATTTGTCATTTTAGGTTTTATAATGTTCCAGGTTAAAGCTGCCGACCGATTTATATTGCTATTTTATTGTGAAAGCTTTTTTGTGTCAATCAAGGCTGATGCCTATTTATACTTACTCTTAATTGCTGAATCAGTTTATTGCATTACGCATACGGCTTGTATGGCTATAGATAACCCACGGAATACAGCTAAATATGCACACACATATATTCTGATGGATGAAGTGGCGTTTTATGTGAAATTTTTGGGCCAAAAAGGATGAATGGTGTTGCCTTGGTTAGCAGGCAAACAACAAATTGCATTACCAAAAAGTGTTTGCTGGATGCCTGCTTTGTGCTCCTTGGCCTGTCTGCTGGCTTCTGGCTGGGATTGGACTTTAAATGGGACTAGGGAGTGGAGTACACTGGAAACAATTGTATAAAATATTGGTTCAACTTAAAGGAGTGCCTATAAATTATATTTCTTGAAGAAGGCACCGGGAACTTATATTAGAAATAAGACAAAGCATAAAAAGGGTACTATAATGTCTAATTACGGATTATTTATAAAATATGCCATCATTTTTATTAACTTAAAATATTGACCTATATCAATACAACAAATTCTATATGATATATCGAAAAAAAATATAAAATAAAATATAAATATAAGTATGAGAAAGAAAATATAGTAAGCTTTAATAAATCGAAACTTTAAATATAGCAAATTACGTTCTAATATTAATTTTAATCGAAAATTATTAGAAAAATTTCATTTTATTTATTATTTTGTTTATTTTTTCCGATTATATTGTTGCGAGATATCGAACGGAATATCGACTAACTTCACATATATTGCCACGTTAAACTATCGATTTTAATATCGATCTTTTCGTCAAATTTTGAAGCAGTATCGTTTTATATATGGCAATTTAATCGATAAATTTATTTAAATCCTTTTCGCAGTTTTTCTTTGAGTGTTGGGCTCCCACTGGGGTCGGGGGATTTGCACTGAGCCACTGTTGAAAGCTGATGCCTGTACGGCAGAGTGCATCGTTCACTCTTGGAGGCAAAATCAAATTTCAGACATTTTTATATATACATTTTTTTTTTGCCTTGTTGGCTGGCTGGATTTTTTGAGGTCTCAAAGCCCCGGCATTGATGAAATTGCATTTTGATAATGGAGCACACTATGATGTAGAGTAACTTTCTGTGCCCATTCAATGTGGCAACTGAAGCGAGAGCTCAAGGCTTCCGGGGAATGCTATGGGATTGGATGCGATGCGATGCGATGCGATGGCTTTGCGCCTGTCACAACACCTGAGCACAGTTTGGCTTTAATAATTGAAGGCAATCCTTGCAAAATGCATATGAGACCGAAAAGTTCCTAGGAAAACTCAGCTTGACTCAGCTCTTTTCTTTCTTGATCATTTTGCAAACGTATCAGTTCTCCTTTCTTTTTGTTTTGCGCCTCATTGCATTTTCTTTGCCATTCACATGACTGACTTTCTCACTTTCTTCCATTGTACGCCTGCAATTTCATTTTGAAATTGAATTAAAGAGTTCTTCTGGGTCCTTTTGAATAATTCATTTGTTTGCGACTCTTTAAGTCGCAATTCGTATTGAATTATTTCAGTGCAGATGCCGCTTGCCGTTTGATAAGTCACGATTTTGTAATTAATGTCGCAACTGTGGCGCCTCCAAAATGCTGAAGTGGATTTCACAATCGAGTTCGTGACCAGATTCGTTGATGATTTTAATGACAGACAGGCGAGATGAAAAGGATTTATTGAGCTTAGCAAGTAAATCTAGACGAATCCTTAAATCTGATAGTTCAAATGTTATTTTAAGGTTACTAAATGTTCTTTAATTTCAATACTTAACGAGTTAAAAAGATTACTGCTTTCCCTTAATTTTTTATGGTTCCTAAAAACAAGTCTAGCCTTTAAAGTTGATTGGCATTACGTGATTTTCAAGCCATTATCCTGAAGCCCATCCCAATTGAGTTATAATGTAGAAATTCTGAAAAATTGTGCATCATTCCAGTGCATGCATAAGGATAAGCTTGCATTAGTGTCCAACCTCTCCCTTCCATTAAGGACATGAGCCCGGCACCATCCACAGGCACATCCAAGGAGCACACACATGATTTGAGGCAAATCATCATCTTCCTCTCGAGATTAAGATGCCGACATCTGTGCCCTCTGTGCCCTCTGGCCCCGAACACTTGAAATTTTCATAAATGGCTTAAGGACGATGCCAGGCTGATGTGAATGCTGCCTGCAACCTGTCAGTGTGTCTGTGTTCGCACACACACACATACACACATGGTCACAATTCAACGTTGCCATTGCCACTGATGACGTTGTGGCTCGTTTGCTCGATTCCATCTTCATTTTTATACCCTTGATGGGGGTATTATGGTGCTTACAGCCCAGTTAAGGGAATCATCTGCGATCCCATAAATAATACTTGAACATCGTCACCAGGCGAGCCATGAAAGATATTTGCCAGAAGTTCCGGCTAAAAAAAAATTAAATATGTAATTCGTTAACTATTTATGGTATACTTTCCAAGAACATATTGTGGGAGTTTTGAAATATTTACCAGATATTTAGGACTGGTAAATATTAAGACGAAGCAGAGAATGTACATAATTCGAAATTGTCTATTCGGTTTAAGATATTATATTTCAAGTTTTAAGAGTAATAATAATAGTATTTCAAACTTCTTACCCTGCTGCTAGTTTTTCGCTCTTCTTTCTTTTATATTTTCCTCATTTTTCCAGATATTTAGGACTGGTAAATATTAAGCAGAACTAGAAATTGTTTATTTCGCTAAAGATATTATATTTCAAATTTTAAGAGAATTAGCAATTGATTCCTTTTAGGGTATTTCCAACTTCTTGCCCTGCTGCTAGTTTATCGCAATTTTTTCTTTTATATTTTCCTCGTTTTTCCATTGGCAGTACTTTTCCTGTCATTACCACTTTTCATTCATTTTTTTTTCTTCTGCAACTTGCGCCTTCTTGGTTTTTCTGTGGTCCCTTTTTTTACTCATTTTGCTGTCACTCGCATGCAAAATTGAAATCATCAACGTCGTCATCAGTTGCTGTCGTCTTGAGGGGCCGGGGGTTAGGGCTATTTCGCTTGTTCAAATCACAACTAAGCTGAGATGATATAACTGGCTTAAGTGAAAGTAGCACACAGCCAGCAACAGCAGCAACAACTTTTCCTTTGCCGCCTGTCTCAAAATTATTGCGCCGCTCAACGTTTTTCGTGTTTTTTCCCTTTTTTGGGGCCACCAGAACTTTTGCCCTAACAACCAAATAACATGGCGAGCTGCATTTTGGCCGACGTGCTCGACAGACCATAGCCACGCCCCACAAAACGCCCACCCAGCCGGCACAAATTTTTTTTTGCCTTCGTATTTCACATTTTTAAACTAGGCCAGGATGCATAAATCTCTCTGCAAGTGAGTCACTGTGAAGATGGTCGAGAGTTGGGTAGGAGAATTATGGAAAGGCGAAAGGAAATTAAGTTTGCTGGCATTTTGGTGGTAAATCAGCTGATTGCATAAGATGTTTTGGCTACAAATAGGTTTATAGTGATGTATTTTGCAATAAAAATAGGTAACTACTTGATTTTCTTACATAAGAATTATAAATCGAGATATTTTACAATATAAAACATTGAAGAAACCTTAAATATTATTATTTAAGTCAAGTTTGTCATCTAAGCCTCTTATTTTATTTATATTTGAATCATTTAAGAACTCTCTAGCTTTGTATTTAAATACCTTTGTGGCATATATTATCCTTTAAGATTAGAATAATAAATCGAATTATTTTAATACAGAAAACCTTGTAAGAATCTTTATTTTTACTTAAGTAATTAATTATAATCCTTAATTTCGTATAAGAGTGGCATTCAGCAACTACTAAGTTTCCCCTTAACATATTTGGTTATAAGACCCATCTTGTGTTTGTCCCATGTGATTATCCACACATTATCTATATTAGCCACATTACTTAGCCCCCACAAAACACATTTGGCCAGACTAGACAGGGCCAAACGCATTTGTGGCATCGCATAACATAATGAGCTTACCCGTTCGTCGCTCTCCTGGGGTTGTTCTGGGGGGTTGTTTTCATGGGGTTACTTACTCGACACCGAGCATATAAGCGTCACAAATTATGCACAAACAATGCCAGGGAAAACGCAGAGTCTGCATGTTTGGTTGTCACATATAAACACATAAGTATATATATATTGCCTTAGTTAGGTGTCGTTTCATTTTAATAAGACAACATTTGGTGCGCTAGCTGGAGGAGAGTGTTAAGCACTGAAAGAAATTAAATTTCTTTCAATTAATTTCAACTTAAAATCAATTCAATTATTTTCTTTGTTAACTGAATTTCTTTTTCCTGAAAGCCTTTTAATTTAATCTGAAAATCCTATAAACATTTCCTTTTATTTGTTTTATTATTATTTTTTGTGTGTGCCTGAGGGTATCCATTAAAGTGGTGACCAGCACAGGACCTGTTACATAAACAATGAGCTGCCAATGTGCAGCTGCCAGCTGCAGATGTCCTGGCACTGCAGCCAGGCTACGCTACAAACAGGCGTTGAACACGCAAAGTCGTTAAGTGCTGCGGAATGGCTTAGCCGGGGCTCTGGACTCGGATTGTTGCACATTGGCCCATTCCCGACTCCCGACTCAATCGATTAAGCGGTTTAAGTGCCCCATAAGCCGCCTCGCCTGACTGCCTTCCGCAGGAGCCGTTCCTCTAGCCGGTGTATCCTTGCGGCCGCCTGTTGTGAACACGTGCTTTTGTATTGCCTATCCCCGGGCGGAACACAAGCTGCTGGTTGCAAGCTGATAGTTGCAGGTGTTGCAAGTTGCTAGCTGAGGCAAGTGGCAGGTGCATTATTATGGCGCTGCGGCTGGAGTTCGCACACCCCTGGGTAATTATTGAACATGTTTATTATTTGCTTAATGGACCGCCAAGGCGTTGGCGCTGCTCAAATGTGTTGCCTACTTAGGGGTGTCTCATTTTTCAATTTACACGAGGACTTACACAAGGAGGCGTTCGTGTGCAGTTTATGTCCTTGCCAGCCGTATGTTATCTGTGTGTGTTTAGTGTCCCATGTCCTCATGTTGTCGTAAACTTTAACGCCAGCCATATTGTATGTATATGTATATATCCCTACTATATGCTAAAAAGCAGCTTGTGCAACTTGCAAGTACATTTCGAGGTCCTGGTACGATGTGTTTTATGTTTATTTATTCCGGGTAACCCAGTTGAACTCACGAAGCCGTCGTTAAAAGAGCATCAAAAGTGGTTTAGACTACAATAAACCCAAACCCAGTGTATGTGAGTGAAATAAATAATTCCTTTACAGTATACTTACGGAATTACCTTAGAACATCAAAGCTGGTGGCTATTTTAGGGTTCCAAATGGTCCGATTGAAATCAGCTTGGGTCAGCGAGATAACCAACTTATGACCTACTTATCAGGATAAGCGCTCATATTGAAAGAGATGGCCAACTTTATGGCCAACCCATTTCCTCCCCCAACCCACCTAAGTAACCTTTGTTTTGTTTCTTCTGATTTTTAATCCTCTTTCACACAGTCCGAATTACTGTCGTAAAATTTTTTTATGCTTATTCCTATAAATGTCTGTGGTTGTGCCTGGGTTTTGTCTTCTTTTGTGGTTATTTAAGGTTTACATTTTGTCAGGACTTTTAGTTCGAGTTCGATAAAAGAAATAAATACGAGCAGTTGGCTTCGTTCAGCTGTTAAATTATTTAACGCCATAATATAATTACAAAATGCAATTTATTCCGACTAATTAAATGGAAAATTAATTATACAAAACACCAAGTAAATTGAAATGTTCAATGTTTGTGGATTATCTTTAAAAAATATACATTTTAGCTACCTGGAAATGAAAGCCAAAGCGACTTTTATGATGGGAATAATATTCGTTTTGATTTAAATCGGTTTATTACGTATACGTATCCATTTACGCTACCAAAGTCAGCTATACATACACAGAAATAAATGCATGTTTTATAAATGAATACGAATATGAAACTCATATACGTATATATAAATATATATCTTGTATTTATTGGGGTTGTGAAAGCCACAAACATTTATTTACAAAGGGAACTTAATAACATTCATACGCACTGTTGACCAATAGATTTTTATATGTCTCTGTCAGTTGGACTTGGTGGATATTTAATGAACTTGTTTTTTTTTTAATACAAAACCAAGTGCCGTTTTTAATAAATATTATATGCAATTTATTCTCTCTTTTTTTTTACAGAAATATGTCAGTGAGCTGTCGACTGTTCGCGACTGTGCCACCGAATGTCAGGAGAAGGGTAAGTTATTATTATTATTACATTATTTACCAAGCCACAAAATCAAAATAATAAGTTAATTGAGCCGTGTAATTGGGCAAATGAGCATCTACCGCAAATAAATTGAATTTTGACATTTGCACTTGTTTAATAAATTATGAAATAATAATCAAATATTACTCTAATTGTATTCAATAGAAATTTGGGAGACCCAAACCTATTGCTGCACCGAGGATGGATGCAATTCGGGCAACCAGTTGGCCTACTCCGTCGTCCTGTTGGTCCTGCCCTTGATGTCAATGGCCTGGCCCACTTTCGTGGATCTCTGGAATACGCGGCGTTAAAGGGAGCCTCCATAACTTCTACTCACTCTACGTTTTCTGTTCTTATTTTACTTTGATTTAGTTTTAACAATTTCAGCAAGAAAAATGTATAAAATTTCCACGTTTAGCATTTATTTTTTTGGTTACCAAATATTAAATATATATAACAAACAAAATTCTGTGAACGGGACCTAATCAAACGAAAAAAAAGCGATATAGAAAAGTTACTCGAAATATTTAGCATTTCAGCCGTTTTTTTTTGTGTGATTTATAAATTAAACACATTTGAATGTATGTATATTTTGCCATATATTTACTGTTAATACTTTGGGCTTTGTATTTCTGACTGTCTTCCCAAAAATATAAAATTAAAACCAAAAAACAAACGACAAAACGATAAAGATAGCAGCTTAACTAATTCATATTCACAGGAAATAACAATTGCAATGCCAAATTACTACTTAAATCGTGTTAAAATAAATATTATAACGAGAGCAAAACAAAACACAAAGGAGATTAGTGTTTTTGTAAGAGATAATGCCAGCTGTCAAAAAGTACATAAGAGTCGCAATCATATTAAGAAGTGAAACGAAATAAAATATAAATATCACCGAATTCGTGTTGAATGCATTTCATGGACATACTAATGTGTACACCTAAGGTTAAAAAAAACGAAGAACGTAGAAATTAAATAGGTTCCAAATATCCAGCAATGCTTGAGAATAAAAAAAAAATAAAAACAATGAACAGGCTTCACTTAGTGTTTTTGCTTTATAATTTCCACCTTAATAGATCCACAAATATTACGCAAATGTCAAAGTCACAGTGAGTTTATTTTGGGGTCTGTGATTTTGTACTTTGAGACAGTAATATTTGCTGGAAGTCTACAGATAATATCTTCCTAAGCTAATAACCTAATGATGAAATTTTCCTTGAACAAAATAAAAAGAAAATGTTTATGTATGTAACTTTAAGGCAGTACGAATTATTAATAATAGTAACGAACACTAAACGAAAATCGAACAAATTTTCACTACACTGTTCATGAGATTCTAAATTAAATATTAAAACTAAAAACCACAAACACGATATATATCAATTGATATTTACGAAAACCAAATATTTGTAGCAAAGTCTAGCTCGGATAGAGACAAAAACCATTCGGCATAGCGTAGGTACAAAAAAGAAAAAAATAAAAAACTAATTAATAGAATTATTTAGAATTATTGAGAGTTTAGTGAACCCAAGTGAATTACCATGGAAGTTCTTAACGATTTTCTTATATAGAGAGCACTTACGCGATTCCATTTTTAATTATTTACAATAATAATATTTTAAAAGAATAATACTTGCAAGCATATATATGAAAAAACAATGCATACGATATATATATATACAACAAAATAGAGTCTAGGTCTAAGGGCTTTCACTATATTAAAGAAAAAAAAAGTGTGAAATATGCAAAAAGAGAAACGATTATACATATAAAAAAAAATGTTAAATGTTAGTTCCTCAAAAACCAAAGCAGCTTGTGTACTCGTATTTAATGCTCACTATCGAATAATTTGCATATGATTAACATTTCCCCACTTAATAAAATGATTAAATCGAATTTTCATTTAATTATATTAAATGACAAAATAAATTATTATTGACATTTTGCCACAATTAAAGTGTCAACCATTCGGTCTGCTTTGGCTACAATTAATGCAATTATTTCGTTTGCCATTCTCATGATGAAATGATGTTAAGTCGAAAGGGATGGAAAAATTCCAATTGCGATTACACAACACTAATAATAATTGTATGTATATGGTATATGTATTTCCAAATAACATTTTAATTTAAATTTTTAGTAATAAACTTCAATAAAACAAGCAAAAACGAGACCAATTTTCGTTTCTATTCGCCGCTTGCCGAAACAATTGAATTAATGAGCCCCATTGCTCTCTCTCTTAGGAGCCAGCCACTCCTCAGCAACTAGCATAGCGAAGGACCTCTTTGACAAACTGGAGCAAAAAAGAATAATGGCCAGGCTAAGCCCCAAGCTGAGAAATATTTCGAAGTTCAGCAGGGCCATAAATATTTGTCTCCCCAGGAGTTTATTGCCTGAATTGAGGGCTTTTCCCAGCTCTAGGCCACGGAACTAGCCTCAAACTGCTCACAAATTATTTATGGCATAGATATTTTATTTGCAAAAATACATAAACTGGTGAATTCATCTAATGATGCTATTATTTTGAACACAAAATGCAGATTATATTAGTCAAATATCTAGAAACTTAAGTATGGAGTTATTCTTACAAATATTTATATATTTATATTGGTATCATGAGCTTTTTAAATTGCAACCTAGGTAAATTTAAATCCAATTTCCAGCCACTCTTTAACGCTTCAAATCAGCTCTGCTATGTTGGTTAACCTTTCCTAAAATAGAAAACATATATCTGATATAAAAAAAAAAGGGAGAGAGCTGTGCTAATGTTTGTACGCTTCAGAGCATACGGTAATCCGGATAAGCCACGCATTTTACATATCGTTGGGACAAACAGAAAAAGTTGCGCCAAATGCCCGGCCAGAAACACGCGACAGCAGAGCGAAGGCAGAGCGGGCTTAGGGCGAAAAGCTTAACAAACAAGTTCGTGATGTAACAATTGAAAGCGGAATGTGTGTGTGTGTGTTTGTGTCAGCAAAGGATTTTGTGCAATTACGCGGCACAGCGAGTGAAAATGGAGCCGGCCATAAATATCAAAATAAATGCAGCCTTGACGCTGTCAAATGGATTAAATTAAAGTCGTGCCCGCAAAATTGCAATGCGCTTGATTAAAAGGACGCGATAGTCCTGCTCCATTAGCGAGGCCACACAACTGACTGAATTTGAATTTGGTGGTGTGCCACCACCCATTTTTGAGGTATTTTGCCAAGACAAAGGGAAAGACAGCGGCCGCAGTCAAAGCCATTAAATCGCTTCAAGGATTTCTGGCCGCTTTGAGGCATTCCCGGCATGGTTCATCAGGCCGGGCAGGATTCGCTGTCAGTGGCAATCGGCACTAGAATTCACTTGAGCATCATTCGCATCATCGAGCTCCACTCGAATAGTTTACTCTTCGCTGCAGTTTCCCTTGAAAGTACTATATAGATTTCATTTCATTTCATTTTGTTGTTATCGAGACGCTGTCTATTTAAGTGAGTGCGAGTATTCCCAGAAGTCAGGGGAGTTTCTTAAAGGTTATTCTATTGAAAAGTAAAGGTGGAATTTCCTCAAATAAAGCTTAAAAGCAATTGAGGTAATCATGGACCTGGTAATATCAATAAACGTCTTTCAGAATTCTTTCGAGGACTCTAAGATGAGAAAATGAAACGCAATGATTTCGCATGAAATATAAGATATATTTTTTGTAACTAAAGAACTTCTTACGCTCAGAGTTGTCAAGTTATTAAGACCTTAAGTTCTACTTTTAACAATTCAAATCATTCTTTTGTATAAATGTGACAAAAAATACCTACAATCATCATATTTTCTAATTATTTTTCTCTACACATTAGAAAACTTTATTTTATTCTTAAACTCTCCAAAAATGCTCCTAGTAATGTCTACAGCAAATATTTGTTAATTCATTTTCCACTTCAACGCAGCTGAAAATGAAATAATGTTGACAATTTTTGCAATCACAATCAGCAGAGTGAACAAAAGGCACCCAGGCACACCCACACAGAATTAATTTATGACACTTTGTGTGCCGGCCATACAAAGCAAAGCAAAAACACACACAACATCCAGGATACCGGGCAACATTTTTGTGGGCGTTTTGCGTGCAGAAGTCGCCTGCCTTGGGTGTCCTTGAGGGCAGCATAATAAATGCCAGACTCCGAACGGACCAAGTCAAGCTGAAACCGAATTAAGCCAATCTCAGGCAAAAGTCAGGCAGGGCTGCCAAAGAAAACAAGACCATAATGAACGCCGGTTCTGCTGCCAAGAGCTTGTTGACCAACAAAATGCAACTCGGGAGAATGATGAGAAATGTCTCCAAATCTGCCGCATTCGGCTGCAACATTCACACTCTTCCCTTGTCGATGGAAGAGAATTCCCAGCAAATATGAAAACCATGCCAAATGCAGTTTCCCAGCCTCTCATCTAGCTCCTTTAATTAATGGACACCTGACATGGACCTGGTAAATTGTACGTGGCGTCCATTGATTGCTCAAGGCGATTTGCAATTCCTTTTTCTGACTGATGCGAAAAGTTCTCCAATGGAAATTAATCTGGCCGCAGGCACAAAAAGTCAGGTGCAAACTGTAATGGAAATAGGTTAATATGTAGGTATTAAATACTCCGCAGGGGGAGAAGATAATGAAGGTAATGCCTTTAAGTAATTGATTAAAACGGTGCAGTGTTTAAAGGAAAATGTAATTAAATTCTTAAACTATATTGAGAGAAATATCAGTAATCCTTTCTTTTGTCAGAATGAACTGCAGGCTTGAGGACAGAAAGAAAAATAAATGATAAAAGTTTATAAATTAAATTTATTTGTTTTAGTTTGCTTAAGGTTAACACCAAATACTTTTGTCGGTTCTATATAATAGCTAGCGTTTTTAAATAGTTAAATTAATTGGTAAAATAATTTTAAATGAATGAAAAATCATTATTATATAGTAAAAAAAAGTAAATATAAAATTTTGCTGCTTACTTTTAGACAAATTTTTAAGGGATTTCAAGATTCCCGTAGAAGGAAAAGAATTTGTAATTCAAAATAATTTTTAAGTCCCTTAAAACAGTGCCTTTAAGTAAATATTTGTAAGGGTTCCAAAACCATAGTCATTTTTTGTAAAGACCTATAATACTATAATCACATTTTTACAAAAATAACTTGTCTTTAAGAATTCCCTTAAAAGGTATCTTAAAATATTATATATAGTAAAATAATGCTTATATTAAATATTTTATTTCATACTCTTCGACTCATTTTTAAGCGATTTTTTGTAGTGATTTTTGTAGCTTCTCCATTTTTTATATATATTATAATTTAAGGTCACATATTAAGTCTTTGGAAAATGTTCTCAGTCCTTTCAATGCGCTGAGTGTTTCTGTACATTATTGATTTGTCTGGCACATTTAAGCAATGGCAATGGCCATTATCATAGTTATCCAACCATTTAGCAATTAACAGCTCTCACTGCAAACACTCGGAGCATGAAAGGAAAAACAATTAAGTTTCTTTTGTGGCACAAGTCGAGGCTATAAGTGAGCATGGCCCTCCGGGAGTCGGGAGCCAGTCGATGCAGCTGCCGATTCACACCTCCATGCCATCTCCCAACCCATTCCGGTGCCCGATCCCGTTCAGATTCCCTTTCGGAGATGGCCTTTAAGCAGCTGCCTTCTTAATTGCTTGTTGGCTTTCAGCTGGGCCGTATCAGCGTCAGTTGCAGGCGGCAAAAGTCGGGCAGCCAGCAGCAGCAGCAGCAGCTTTATCCTTTTCATGTCATTAACAACGGAACGACAATGGCAAGGAGTTGCCAGGAGGGAACTGCCACGACTTGGGCCGACTTCCATGCATTTCTCGCGCCTTATCCCCTGATCTGCCTTTGCTGTGTGCAATTCATATTTTAATTTAATTCATTTCCATTTTCCGCTTTTCGGCTTTGCCATGTTGACTTGACTCGACTTTTTCCCCTGCATTCTCTCTGGCTCTTAAGGTCGTGTTAAAATGGAAAATTGGCCAGCACATTAATCCCACGACGATGCCTCAATGAATGCTCTCACTCTTTGGTACCACCTACATCTTTTAAAATATCATTTCCATCACTCGATGGCCACGACCTATGACCTTCTCTGCATTTAATTATTCAAACACACATTACGCATACGCAGCATATGCCGCCGGACCAACATTTGTCGGCATTCACAGACCGCAAAAACAGCAAGAGCAGGCCGGCATGAATGAAATCAATTAGACAAGACCCATTAAGGCACGAACTAACCGAGCTGGGATGTCCGGGAAACTGTTAATTAATCAAATCGTGGCCATCACTCCGTGCAATGATCCGCATACGCCACGTTGGCCAAGAAGTGGCCGGCCTCCTGTGCGTATATTCCTTTGAAGTGAGCGAGAGAGGGCTCTTCAGTGGCTATATCATTGTATGTTTCACGGCACGTTGCTTAATGAACAACGCGTTACTGGGAAATTGCAATTTAATTGGCTCACTCCACAGGATGTTTTGTTCTTAGAATTGAAATTCTGGCTGCAGTTCACTGGAAAGTATAGATAAAACAAGGTTAAGTGGATTCTAGGTAAATAATATTATTAACTCATGCTTTACGCCTACTAATACCTAACCCTAACAAGCACGTGCTTGGTGTTGCAAGGGCCACTTGAGTGCACTGACCTTGGTGCATCCACGTCCAATTATAGCAACAAAAATCATAATCAATGTTAATTATTGGATAAATTAACTTCCATACGGCTTGAAGAAGCAAAATCTATGTCTCCGGCTCGAAGAGACTAACAATTCTTTGTTTTTAATGATAAAGAATATTAATTAAGTTAATGGAAAGTTAGATTTTGGGGAAAATTCATAAGTAAATGCGACAAAGATTACAAAAAATCTAGCCACCAAAATCGCCGCAATGACAATGCAATGCAATAATTCACTCAACTCGGCGTAAATTCCATTTATTGAATGCCAAGTAGACGCGAATCAAATTGCCATTTTTCCCCAAAAAAAAAAAAGAGAGGGAGCTGCCCCACGAATAAGAGAGGGAGCTGCCCCAAAGAAGTTGACCAAAATTGTTCCAGTGAGTGGCAAATTTAGTTGGGAATTTATTTGCTGTCTGCGAGACGAGTCCTCATCAGACTAGACGTCGCATTGGCAAACTAATTTTATAATTTATGTTATCGACCGGTTTCATTTGAAATTTATTGCCCCTCCTGGATCCGCCGGTTCGTTGTCAGTTCGATGCCGAGATTGAGAGACCAGACTCAACAACGTGCATGTGTCCCTAATGAATTTTTAAGCTACCAACTAGCCGCACACACAATTCAATTATTTGATTTCGTTACTATTCCACTTTTATTTTTATTTTTTTTTTCTTGCTCAGAGACTGTGCTTGCAGGACGAGACTGGAATTTAATTTGTGTCTGAGGTTCAAACCGTTGCCGGCAATCTGTCAGTTACTATACTAGCCGAACTTGGCTCCCGGTGGCAAAAGTCACAGGGCCATCGCAAATGGCCTTAATAATGAAAACGGACAGGACAGCCGGTCAGAGTCGGCTATGGCTAACGAAAGTGAAAGGTCGGGCGAGGGGGTACAGCAACAATGGCCGCTTGGAATTGGCGAAATTGAATTTCACACCTCTCTGCACAGGATCTGGATCAGGATAATGCGCTGCCGGGTCTTTGTTTATTCCATATTAGAGGGCAACTAAATAGAGCCACAAAGAGACCGTGGCCGTATCCGATGATGATGGTGTAGGTGCCATTTCAAGGTCCCTTTTCTGCCGCAAGGACATGGCGGCGACAAGGTAACAAAAGGCACACGTTGCAGCTCGGAACAATGGAATTCTAACAATAACAAAATATTGCCTACTTTTTCGGCACAGGTACATTGTACTATGTCTTGTGCACAGTGTATTGGTTTCATTTCCGCGCCGCAGGACAAACTATAACTTGACATGCCCGACAGCGTATTTTTCGTATAAAAGAGAGTGTCCTTCTCGGACATTATTTCATATTGCTTACCTGGAACCTGGGATAAGGACAGATAAAGCGAAATGGACAGCTCGGCACTAAATATAAATTGTTTACCGAAGCATGCAGGTAGTAATTTCTGAATTTATATACGGCGAACTTTATTAAGTTGCGAGAAAAATGCTTTGCAGTGCAGTTGGGTTTTGCTGTGAGATATCGGGGTTTTAATTGTGTGTGGAAGGAAGTATTTTAATTTTAAATACAGACATACAAATAGCAAGAAATATTATTTTAAAATGTTTATGGATTTTAAGGTTTTTAAGTTTATTCCGAAATAATTTATTTTGGTTTTAAACATCTTGTAATCCAACTTTAGGGTTAATTTTTACACAGTTACAAACCCTTTTAAAATGCGATTCCCTTAGAAAACCATAATAATAAATCAAGCCAAGATTTATGCCTCATCAAATATGTTATAAAAAAAAACCTCCTTAAAAATTGCCTTCAACTGAGATTTGTCAATAAATTTATGAGCTTTCCGCTTGCCTTTGGCTTGTAGGCGCACATGGGAATTATTTTTTGAGCGCAGTCTCTGTTAAGCAAACATAAATTCTTACCCAAAAATTGGTGGCGCCAACCCGGGGTTGGCTTCCCTGGTAAATGACGTACATTTTTCTTGAATTATTCCAGCGTAAATAATTCAAGTGGTAATTCGCATTTTTTGCCCTTTTGTATGGAATTGGAGAGCAATCTTTGTTGCTGTTTATTGTGTCGGTGGCTTGAGGTTTGCGTCGGTTTGTCTTTTTGCCATTTGCCTTCTGTTTGTTTGTCGGTTCGAGCCAAGTCGAGTCGAGTCGAGTCGAGTCGAGTGGGTAGCCCCTTATCCTTTTTCCCTTATCGCACATTATTTTCCGGTTGTCTTTTGGCTGCCACTCGCATTTGTTTGTCCTCCTGCCCGGCCGCCCACAATTTGTTTCCCTTTCATTGATTCTTTTTTGTCTTGAGCTCCTCTCCATGTGCTCTACTTTTATATATATATATACTTTTCTGTGACCTGCAAGTACTTCAGGTTAATGCAGCACTTGAACTTTGAATTGCTGTTTCAAATCGTTCGGTGATTGAGCTAGTCGCAAAGTTTTTCAAGCCATTGCTAAAGTAGTTTTTGTTAGGTATTTACAGAAGTTAAAGGGAAAAATAAACCAGATAATGTGCATTAAAATTTAGATGGGATTTTAAATTGTTTTTTTATGGTGGTATTTAAAAATCGGAATGGCTTTTGCTGTTATGATTTCTTTCAGTTTTTAATTACAGTTTCTTCTTTTATTTTTATACAAATCAACAGAGTTTTCTGTAGTTTTTATTTTATATTCTGTATGATTTAAAAGATCCTTTACTTAAAATCCCCCAATTCAAGAATGCACTACAAAACCCCAAGCTCCAAAGGCATTTGGGCCAAATACGTTGCGCCCAATCTGGCCAGTTCCCTTTGGAATTATGGTATATATGAGGCAGACTCACCTGATCTCGACCACAAAACATAACTTTGTTTTTATGGGCCGCAATCAAAATTTATATGCAGAAATGTGAGAGGTGCAGGCCGAGACTCCCGTTAGGAGAAAAGGGGCCAGAATGTATCGCATCGGCTATTAATAACAATTCTGGCAGGGCAGGCCGCATAAATTCGGCCAAGTCACACTGGCCAACTGCAGGGCGCCCTAAAGCAAAGGGACTAAGGGGACACGCCTCAGTGCTGGCCAACATTCTATAAAAAAAAGAAAGGATATACCGAAAAGAAGTCTAAAATTAAGGAAAGATTTATTTTATATTGAAAAGAACTCAAGGAAATGAAAGAGTTTATTTTGAAAAAAAACTTTCCTGTACCCCTTAATAATGTTTTAATTGTGAAATAGTCAAGGAAGTCTTCTAAGAAATAATAACTTAATAATTAAGTGAAAGTCTTTACAAAACTATGGATTTAAATTAATATATTTGTTTCTTCTTATAAACAAATTCTTAATAATAAAATTTCATCCCAAATAGAAACCAATTGGCACCACTGACTTGGCTTTAGCCCTTAGCCATCCCAACCTGTGTCAACTGCAACACCAATACCACATAACAGCGGTGGGATCACCGACTATGAGGTTGAGGATAAGCTGGGAGCAACGGCAGCCACAGGCCCAGTTTTGCGGCCATGTCAAGACCGGGGGACTGCCCGGAAGTGGCCAAAAAGTGTTGCCAGGCTAAACTGAAATGGGTAAATAATTTTTGCATATAAATAAGAGCATAGGAGAAATGCTTATGGCGCTTAGGGACAGCGGGGATAAAGACCAGGATCTGGCATTCATTGCAGTCACCGACCAGCAGGTTCAGTTTGCCTTTGAGGCAGCCCGCAGCTTGTAGCAATGGAAAAAGGGAAAGGAAACTCACAAACGAATGTCGCATTGATGTTTTCCAATTAAAGCTGGGTTTATTTCCGTTTGCTAAGCAAATTTCTAGGAACAAGTTTCTATAGTACAAATTCAAGGCTTTTAAATGAAATCACCTTTATGTTCCCCGCAAAAATTTAAATATAAATAATGCGATCGCATCTGCCGAATGTATTTGTACAAATAGCAGCAGGCAATATCAACAGCAATAAAAATTCTTATTTCTTTCGTGTGTCACCCGTTAACAAATCATTCCGTGCGGCACCTGAAAAAATGGCATAAACTTTTTGCACATGCCATCCAGCGGACGGGGGCGGTCGTAATAAGAGCAGCGGCATCTGTTTTATATGGACCAACATCGGATGAAAGAAATATTTTCGTAAACACAAGAACTGATGGAAAGTAGTGATGGCAATTCAGCTTTTGAAAGGATATATTATATGTTTTCAGGAAAGATAATATATTAGTGAGTCCTAATTATCATGTTTTCAACAATTATAAATATGAGAAGGTATGCTTTGTGTATAATTTTGCCTACTTTATAGCAATAACAAAAATCCAAGGCCCGCAAGGAACCTCTGAAGCATGGCTGCACTAGAATTCCCAATGGGATCTAGCGGAAAACTAATGCTTTTCAAGATAGATATTGAAGTAAAGTTTAATACTTGTAGACAGGTTACTGAAGAGAAAGAAGAACTTCTCTTTTGAACAGCAATAAATACATTTAGTTTTTAATTCTCATTACTTTTATGCATTTTTTTTAAATTAAAAATGTTTTCAATCACAACTCCGATGAGAGACCAGCTGACGCGTACCAAGGACACGTGTACCAGCTCACAAACATCCTGGATGCTGGCACAGAGCACAGATATGTATGTCCTTCGCTTGTTATATGCTAATCCGAACATTGGGCCAACATTTGCGTTTGACAGCTTCAGGCGTTGGCTTTCAGCGCTTGATGAGCCACTACTGACCAGAAAGAGAAACGGACCTGGTCCGGTCCAGGACCAATCTCGGCCTCGTTTGCCGTTCGGGATGATAAATTGTTGCTCCCGACGGGCTGACATATTTTTCGGGGTCTTAAGCACGCAGTGAAAACAAAAGCTCCCGAAAACTGTTGGCCTTGAGACGGTCAAAGGAGGGCTGACAAAACTATATTAGATATTCACACACACTGGCCAATAAAGGAGAGGGAAGGAGGGACGTCCAGGCAGAGCACACTGGTTAAAGGTGAGGAATAAAAACGTGGTAAATTCTGAATTTAAAAAATATAAAAGGTTTGTAGTTTAAGATTGTAATAGTCGTCTGTTGTGCTTGAAAAGCGATGTAAATCGAGAGGAAATTTGATATATTGCTCCTAAATCATATCATAAGCTTTGATAAATCTGAATTTTAGATATCGAAAATATCGAATTTAACTTTAAAATATCGATTTTTTCGAAAAATATCCCAATATTGTTATTTAATTTTTCTCTTTCGTTTTTGTGAGTATATTGGTTCGATGTATAAAACAGACAATCAATTTATCGCACATATATCGTACCGTTAAAACATTAATTTATGTACTTATCGTATTTCGCTTCAAATATCGATACAGTATCGATAAATCTATAATTTCTGCCATCTCTGTAACTAACTTTTCTCACAGTCTGGAGTCAAAGGCGCGATAAGCTCATGTACATGAAATCTAGATTTCTCATTAAATTTTCGGATAAAATATTATCAACTTTAATTTATGCTAAATTATTGCAGTTTTATGCCACTGTGCCTGGTGGGTCTTATGTAGTGGCGCATTAATAATGCACAGGGGCATCTCGGCGGTCTTAGGCGTGACCACAGCCTCCCGTGTCCGGTGCAGGGAAATGCCTTGATTTATTCCTTTATAATATTTCCCACTTGGGCGCCCCTCCTGCCTCTTGTTAATGCCCCCGCCAAGGATGTTGCTGCGGCGGCGGCGGCGGCGGCGGCAGCTCTTAAAGTGTCCTCCGGGTGCTGCTGCTGCTCATTGTGCTGACATAAATTGAGGCAAAGCCGCGGTCCGCCATTGCAGTCGACATATTTCGCAACCGGGTTTTATTTCGTCCTTTCTACGTTTTGGGGACAAGTTTTGGCGCGCTGCCAGCAACTCGCCCTGACATCTCGCTAGTAATTTCTGTCGGTCTTTGCGAGTTTATTAAAAAATATAAAAATGCAATGAAATAAAAAGCGCGAAATGTGGCCATCAATAACACGACCAGACTATATCGCCCGCTGGCTCTCCCTTGCGACTGTATATATAAATAGGAGTAGTTGGTGCCCAGTTTGTAGTTTGGCTTGTTGGCCTTCCGTTTCCCGTTCCGTTCCGTGTGCAATAATATTTGTTCTGTGTTGCTGATGATTATTTGAGCGAAATTGATATGTTTGGCCTGTTTCAATTATGTCAGCACGAGCGTAGATAAAACCGCCCAATGAAATATTCATTCGCAAATAATCCCTTGCATTGCAAATGCACGTTTTGTAACTACCAACATTTTAATGGTCATTTTTGAAATGCAATAGCCTTTCCAGTTTACACATGCCGGAGCGACATTTATCAACGCGACCCGGGATCGGGATCATGACCAGCTGTATATCCATCTGCTGCCAGAGTGGAAATGTTGGACGACAACCGAAAAACCGCACCAGAAACCACGACACACACACACATATTGTCTTTTCCGTTCAGTCTGTCAGCGAAAGCGTTTTTTAACCGAACTGCATGGTAACTGCGAATAAATTTGGCCTAAAAATGCCAGAAAAATCGAATTCGTTCGTTCGATGGCATAAATTCAGGCGACAGTATCAGTGGCAGTAACTTTAAGGACAATAATGGAAGTCAGTGGCACACAGAAAAATTAATAATAATATTTGCAAGGTATGTGGTTTATGCCAAGTTAACTTGAAATTAAGGCAAAGATTGGGAATAAACAGATAAACGTTGCTAACTTGGAAAAATAAAATATATTCCCCTAAAGAAAAAATCCACAGATTCAAGGTTCGAATATATATCGATAGAAATAATGTGTTACCAACAAAAATATCGAGCTCAATACAATATCGAAATTTTAAACAATATTGAATAGTTAAAAAATAGTGAATACCTATCTGAAAAGTATTTTTAAAAATCAATTTTACCCTTTTTCCACATCGTTTATCGCACATATATCGTATAAATATCGATTTTGATATCGGCTCTTAATAAATAAATCGATTTTGTGCTGCCATTTTATTGATTACAGAAATAGATTGCAGAAATCATTAAAAAATTTCCACATTTAAGCAGAGTACAAATATTTATTTCCCGAATAATTATATAGATATTTTTCCTATTTACAAAAAATCAACACTAACACCGAAATTTTTCCTGTGTGTGTGCCATTTTTCTCGCTTTAAAAATTGCGCCGAAAGAAATGGACTGTTTGGTAAATTTACTTAAAATGAAGACTAATTGGAATTTCGTGTACCCGCGACATGGCTTCCCCCAAGCCGACTTTCAGCCTCTGTGTGGCTGCTGGCAAACGTGTTTAGGGCAATGTCAACTACTTACACCAGGACAGCCCTTAAAGGGCTTCGCCAACTCCCCCCAATGTCCGCCCATCTGCCGTGACGCCATTCGCATTTTGAACTCAATAAAGGCGTCAACATTTGCCATTTTGTGTTTGCGAAGAGCAGGGCTATTCAGCCAGCAGGGAAGGCTGTGTCGTCACAGAAACACTTTTTCGTTTTTCGTTTTTTTTTTTCTTTCTTTTTCGGGCTTCCTTGGTGTCGTGGCTGTGGCACTGATTATAAATTTTATTTACACAGGCGTCGAGCATCGGGAATTCGCGTTTATGGTCCGTATAACGAAATTGTCTACAAATTGCGGGGAGTCCAGGACGAGAGCTTGCTTATGCAAAGGAAGTTGTGTGTGTGTGTGCGTTAACTGGGTTTATAGTTACTGTCGGCAGCTCAGTGGCTGGCTTTTAGTGGGGCAGTGTAACAGGATTGTTGAGGGACCGTCCTGCTGGGAGAGCAATGTCCTGCTCAACGGCGGGGAAATGAGTTCCGAAAATGTAATGATATCCTGACTTGGTGAAGTTGATGGCGAAAAAACAAGCACTAAAATCGGAAAAGTCAGGGTAATTTCAGAATGGTTTCTTGATGATTGATGTAGCTTTAAATATTGAAAAACATAATGAAGTCGATGCAATTTATTTTCATATTTAATTAGCATTAATTTAAAATTAAGTATTAGTTTGTGTTTCCCACAAAAGAAAGCTTTTGTTTTATTCTGTTGCCATGGAAATAAAATATCTAATTAAAGGCCATCCACTAGCGAACAAAAACTGGCGCCTATCTAGATTTTGAGGCCAAAAATCACGCCCCTTGATGGCGCATCCTACGCAGCCTGCTGGTTTGCTTACTGGACAGCCAGATACCGGACTTAATGCTATCCAAAGTTCCATCCTGCGGACACTACACAAGGCCCCGGGTAAATCAAAAGCAAAAAGTACAGGGAGGGGATGCGATGCGATGCGATGCTTTCAGCAAACTGAAAAGATTTTGATGCAATTAACCTGCGCGCGGTCAACAGTTGCCGGGGTGTGTGTGTGGGTGGGCCTGGGTGTGTAATTACACTTTGACCACTCCCCAGAGAAGCCTCAACTGTGTTTACCTCTTCAGGTTTCATTAAACTCGTAAAATTTGTGCTCAAAACAAAAAGAGTCCGGCTTTGGTAGGTAACGGGGCGGCTACGCGATTTCCCTTTTTTTTCCATCCATTTTACGCCAGGCCCTCAAGTGCTTAACTCGTTTTAACCTCGTTTCGTTGATGTTGCACGGCCATTGTTGTTGGTGGCATTTCCGCAGGTGCTTAAGCCTGTTTGGACTTGTTTTTTTTTTGTTTTTAATGCAGGATGCTTCATTTGGTGCCTTGACTTTACTGCCGCTGATATCCCAAAAGAATAAAGCTTCTCTTCAATTATAAGGGTGCCGAAACGAGGAATGCTTTAAGGATGCAAAGCTGCAGTCATTGAATTTAGATTGAAATTAAGGCCACAAAACCGTTAAAGTAAAACCCATGTTAAACGTGATGTCATATAGAAACTCGTCTGTATAATTAAAAATCTTTAACAAACCTATAGCACTCATTCGTGTTCCTGTGCGAAAACTGCAAGGGACTTTCGCCACCATTTGCTATTTGCCGAAACCATGAATTCATTGATTTTTGGCAGCAAATTGAAATCTTTTTTTCTTTTGGCCGACTGCTAAATGCAGAATGCAGTATCCTATCCCACCTGTCGGCCCCATTTGTGGCAGCAAATCAACAGACCAGAACAGAACGGAGGGCGATGGGGATATGGTACAAGGGCTGTGATGTGAAAAAACCGTTGGATCAGCATTCGCACTTGTTTGTGGGCTAGCAGCGGGCAAGGGGAGGTAGTGGGGAGGTCACAATGCCAAAAGCCGGCAACTGCGATGCCTGCTAATGTCGATGCGGTCACCGCAACGCACTTTGGTCGCCATTAACAGTCACCAGTCTAATGCAAATTGTGTGTCGCATTCGTTTCGTTTCGTTTCGCCTCTATGTGGTGCCTGTTTACACCGAGGCGCCAATTGAGTTTCTGTGGGCGGGCATATAAGTCCTTTAAAGTAGATAATCCAGGAGCTAGAAGGATCAATATCTGCGAAGTAAGGGTTTTTGGAAAAATTGAACTATTTGAGGAAGTTAGGAGGAAGCATAGAGGGAAATACAGGATATAATTAAATGTTTAAGGTTAATTAAGGAAAAGTTTGTAGGCTTTTAATATAGAAATAATGTAGGAAAATCATAAGGTCCATCAGTTCCCCATAAATCAATGAACTAAAGCTTAGAAAGAGATATATTGATAACAAATATTAGCCTTTGCTTAATCATAAACATAATTCAAGCCATTTACGGGTATCTTTCATTCGGATCCTTGGCCCTGCCATAACTGCTAAGGTTTTTGTTTGTTTTGCCCTGGCCTGACGTTGTTTACCCGGCATTTAATTTGTAATTTATGCATGATGTGTGGTGGTGGTCGAGGGTTTGCCACCTAAGCGTTAAACCAATTTGCGGTCTAGGCTAGCTGCAGTACACTGGTTTCCCTTATAGCCTGACCACTATGCCATTCGGCCATTCGGCAATCAACGCTCGCTTGTCCACCAAACTTGGTGACTTTGATGGATGCTGGAACTACTAGCAGTGGCGGTGGCTTGCTACTAACTCAATCTTGATCGATTGATTGATTGATTGAGTGGCGCTGGGTGGTCGAAATTGAATTTTTGCTCTTTGTAGCCATTTGATAATGCATTAATTGATTGAATCAATGGTCGCTCATTGGGAGCAACGTGTCGTATGCTTGATAATTATGCAAATAATGCGTTTAATATGTATCTGGTAGTGTTAATTAAATCGGATGACTTATAATGCCATTTCATTGAAATCGTTTGCTGTGAAAGCCGTAACAGCAGCGAAATGTTTCATTTTGATTGCATGCGGTTGGCCACAAGCGATTCCGGCACTTCGAGGTGGCAAACAGATAAGTGGTTAACAGGGAAAACTTTGACTGATATCAACTGTTTTCCAATTAAAGGCCGCAATTAACAACAAAGTAATTAAATAATTGTTTACTCGTGAAGAAACAGGGCTCTGTAACTGCCTGACAGGCTCACTGCCTCAATTATGTTCGATAAATATTAATTTAGTATGCAATCAATAGGGCTTAACTGCCTGAGGTTGCAAAATCAATGTTTCGGGCTAAATTATATTCATACCTAATCAGCTAAAGAGCAGAGATTAAATTACTTCGGCGCTTAAGGAGAATCTCAAGGATATAAAGGCCCAAGCAGGGACTTAAGTGCTTACTATTCCTGCGGTAAAGAAATTAAAGTTACTCCCCATAGCTTTGGTTTGCTCGCCCTAATCCTCATTTTCTATTATCAGCCAGCCCCGTAGCCATTCATGATTCATGCTTTCGGATGCCCGAAGTTGGTGTGTAATTAATAGCCAATTAAATGCCTTGGCGCGTTCCAAGGCGCAGGATGTGTTTACCAAGGCGCACAGATTTCACGGGCAAAGGAGCAGATAATCGAGAAATGACACTTTGTTGTTTTGCCAACAGATTTCAGCTGTGTGTTAGTTTAACCCCACGGAACCTTAGCCTATTTGTAGAATATTTTCGTACCTTTTTCCTTAATTTAAAGCTTGGGGAAATATCCCAAAAAAACGAAGTAGGAGCATTTTAAACTGTTCTCCGTGGCCGGGGCAGGCAAGTGTTAATAATGGCGCCTGCGGAGCACGCATACCCTTCTGCCTTCCACGGATCCCACATCACTTCGGTGCCGCATTTATAATTCAGGAGTTGCGTTGTCGCGACTTTCAATGACTACGACGTGCTCACATTATGCCATACTGTAATTATTAAACGCTAAGTGAACCGTATTCGCTGCGGAAACAAAAATATGATTAAAAATTTAAATGCCATCTCGATTTGAAATGCAAATCAAATACTCGTACGAAGCTGAACACGCAAAACGAATCTTTGGGGTGTATGTGAACATATATAGAGTGCCAAATGAAAGTATAAATTTTTAATTTGCTCGTTTCGACGGAAAATCAGCCGGGAATTCAGGCGGGGGCCATCTGTATAAGGGACCATCGGGCTAAGGAACCGACAAATCGCTGGTAACAAAATTAATGGCGGCCCAGGTGCACGAATTTGTTACACTGGCGCGATAAAGTGTGCGGCCTGCCGTTGCAATTAATATCAAAGGAAAGGTAGAACATTTCCCTCAAATTAGGCTATCCGTAATTTACACTTATTGGCTTGCTGTCGAGCTCATTAACATGTGCATTAGGCTAAGGGTTAAGACTGAGCTGGAGGGATAGAAAAAAAGGATAAAGTATATGTCTCCTTTAAATTTGAAGTTAAACTGTGATTGGGATTTGTTTTTAATGTCATAACTCTATGCCCAGTTAAACTAATAATACAATGTATCCTTGCAATTTATTATTATTCAAACCAATCATTTTCTTCTTACTTCCTGCCTGTAGCTTTAGCCTCAGGCTTGTTCTTACCAATCCAACCTTGACAATGCCACCTGCCTCATGTTAATTTAACCTCAATTTGCCTGTCAAAGTAAAACCAAAAGCCCAACCTCCGGCTTGAGATGCGGTAATTAAATAAAATATTAACCAAATGAAGACCCCGGATTCTGTTTTTGGGCCTACTCTTTGCACCAGATTTGGCCAACTCGCCTTTTTGAGCCTCTCTCTTTTTGGCCTGTCTGGAAGCTTCGGTTTTGCCTTGATGAGTTTGTCAG
The DNA here is from genome assembly GCA_018904695.1 of Drosophila parvula. Taxonomy (NCBI): domain Eukaryota; kingdom Metazoa; phylum Arthropoda; class Insecta; order Diptera; family Drosophilidae; genus Drosophila; species Drosophila parvula. The sequence goes on from JAEIIG010013915.1 coordinate 27,740, forward strand.
TGGCAAACACATGTTGCCCCGCACAAAGATACATACTACATATATACACACACCGAAATGTACAGAAATCCATGGCAAATGCGCAACAAGGCAAATAGTCAAGGCAAACAAATTATGAAAAAAGCAACTAAGAAATGAGTAAGCCAAAAAAAAAAGATATGCAGCTGACGACGTTAATGTGGCAAAAGCTTGGCTGCCAAGAAGCGGGCGGCTGGTAGAATTAAAAAAATAAATAATGCACTTGGGAAAATATATATTTATACAATTTTGGGAAATTAAATGTGTTAAATATAATTGGGAATATTTTATAAGAGCTAATTTTATCTCAAAAAACATGCAATATACAATTTACGAAATTTGAAGACATACATTTAATTAGAAGACTTTTTAATACCTTTTTAATTCAAGAAACTTTGTTTTAAACGAAAATGGCATACATCTTTTTGGTTTTCTACCATTGCCTGAATTCATTATAATTTTAAAATTATTTTGGTAAATGTCGATTGTCAACGAATCTTTGTATCATAATTTTTATTAAACTTTAAGAATATTCTATAAAAAAATAAATAAAACTACATTTTAGATTAAATTCTTTATAAATCCAGTTTTTTCCCTTTTTTTGAGTGTCCCATTTTTTGTCCCGGTATACACACACACACAGCGTCAAAATGTTGCATCTGAAGGTCATTTGTGCCAAAGCGAGTGTGCAACATGAGGCAGTGACGTCATCGCCGTGCTAATGCAAATGGCCACCGGAGGGCGGAAATCTTGAGAGCGAATGCGATGTCAAAGCACTTTTCAGGCGAGGCTGGGTGTGTGTGCATGCATTTGCTATTGCATGCTAATGCAATTTACCTGCCGAAAAAAACCCAGGTGTTCGAGTGTGTCAGAAAAGGGATGTCTGCCCCATAATTGTAGCAAGCTTTAAGGCGTCTGCAGCGAGCACACATTCGTATGGGGGATGTGAGTGCATTCAGCTCGTGTTGATTAGCAAAAGTTCCGCTCTGGAATTAGCGTCAATCTTCATTTGGGGGACTAGCCCGCAGCGCTTTCATTTTCATTGCAGTTGCTTTGTCATTTTCTTTTTTTTGCTGTATAATTTTTGTTTCTTCTTTTTTTGGGGTTGAATTTTTGTTTTATTTTTTTTCGGTTGGTTGCTTGCCTAGATTTTTGGAACAGGTCCAAGAAATGTTTATGATTTCGCAGCAAGGCAGCGAGTCCAATTACAGTCGTTCTGTTTGCCGCTTTCTCGACTCGGCGCGACGTTTTCATTTTCATTATTGTTGTTACTGTGGCAGATGCAGTGCTGGGAAATTAGCATCTGTCGTCCAGGAGACAGCTTAGACCGGCTGGCTACTCCTTCAGATTTCAGTGACCCGCCGAATAATAATGCGCATACGCCTCGTTACACCATAAGCGTTGTGTCTTCGCCCAGATGACTTTCAATTTGCTTCTGAAAATTGCTATTTGTAAGTTTAGCTTAACTGCTTTAATAATTATAGTAATTGTATTGGTATTATTATTCCTAATTTACTTGTTTAAGCAATAAATAATAAGCTTTATCTTTACCCTCAGGGATAGGACTTATTTATTAAATTAGTATATGTAGGTAATAAATTATAAAAAATCCTCACAGACCTTGCTTTTGCACATTAAATATGGATTTTGGCCTGCATTTGTTATATTTATTTAAGGTAATTTATAGCTATAATAATATTTGTGATATACTTAATCTGCACTGTTATAAAAAAGTATGTAACATAAAGTAAACCTTCAAATACATTCCCTGCTTAGCACCATCCTTGACTGAAGGAGTAATTCCCTTTTGTTCTTGTTTCTGCAGATTAAATAAAGCAATATATTTTGCACTTGGGTAACCATATCGCCTGAGTGTTAGTTATTCTCACTGTTCGTCGTTAAAGACTTATACTTTCAGCAGATAAGTAAGCGGGGAACACACACATCTACAAGTATATCACACTTTTTAAGCCAACTGCTCTTTGGGGGCGACACGCTTTTAATGCATTTCCTGCACAAGCTTGCCGGTATGTCCTGGAAAAGCAATCGCACTAAAGGCTCGTAAACTCACAAGCACACCCAGGCACACACACACACACACACTCACGCACACCCAACAATATCCTTTTGAGAGCGCGCCATGAGCCACGACAGCCAGCAACGAGCTCATTTCGTGTCACAGATTTTTGTTTATTTACGGGCTTAAACAGTGCTCCATCTTGGCGCTTGAGGCGGACTTAAAGGATACCTTCGTGCTGCAACTTTGTACGAGTATCCTTTGGCGTATATGTGTGTGTCTCACTTTAATGCAGCCACCGACATATGCAAATACAGCATCCATAATCATGCATCCACAAGCTGGTGCAGCCAGTCGGGTGAATTTCTTAGAGCCATCGGAAAAAATGGCTGATACTTAGAGACCAAATTGGAGCTGCTTACGAATGTTGAATTGGCCAGAAGAGTAAATTTATTGGCTCTCTTTCGATTTTCTAGCTGTAGCTCCATGCTTTCTTGTTGAAGATGGGAAACTCAATTTCTTACTTTATTCATTCAAATCAATCTAAGCTAAACTATTTGTAAAACACTATTTAATTGTGAATTGTTCTCGTTTGAATTTCACCCTCCATAATTTGACTTTAATTAATTTGCCACAAAAGCACAAACTTCTTGCACAAATTCCAGAAAATTGTTTCTGCCTTGACGCTGCTTCTGCTGCTGCTGTGGTTAGTGGGCCAAGTTAACTTGGACTTGGCCTACTTGGCCTTTCACAAAAGTTTTCATTGTTAATCAAATTGACTCGCCCCGAGATCAAGTTTTTTTTTTGTGCAAATTAACATTCCCATAACAAATTAGGACCAGCTTGTTGCCTTTTCAAGTTTATTTTTGGAAACTAATTAATGTTTAGGCCAAAGGGCATAGGTAGCCTAGCCAAAGTACTTGGCAAGGCCAGGTTCTAAGGTCGATTGTCCAGGTGTCAACACATGCAGCAAGCCTTTAATTATTTAAAATATGGCATGTTACCAAGAAACTGTGTCAAAACTAAAGTTGTTTGGAATGGCTACAAGTAAGGGTAAAAGTCATTGAAATTCTCCCTGAATATTGTTTCTTAAGATATCCTTTTCCCTACAATTTTAATTTATTGTTTCTATATATCTCAAATATATACTTGCTCCTCGTTAGTTAGAAAGCTGCAAGCTGCTCACCGGGAAAGGTAAGCAAATGGAAAATGCCAGCGACAGTTGAAATTTTCATTTCATGCTCGCCAAATGCGTGTGAAAGTAACAAAGGAGGTGCACGCACATACATATACTTGTATGTAAACCCAGATATGTACTTAAATATGTGTAGCCAGTGTAGCTTACAATTTCAGTGCATATCCTTGAGACCCTCAATTCCGGTCTGGGCCATTTGGGTGTGGGCTGTGCTGTTGGCTCTGTCAAAGTCGTGGCAATCGGCCGGGCGAAGGACATGGCAGGAACAAGCTGCTGCTGCTGCTGCTGCGGTGGCTGCTGCCAGTGACGTAAACACAGCAGGAGCTGCATTATTTTGTAAGAGAGCAGGTTTAAGGACATGTAAACACATGTAACACGACACATCCAGCTGAGCGATGGTCGAATAAAAATAAGAAGCCACCTCCAAGGTATCCAGTAAAAAAAGAACAATATAAATGTGTGTCTTATTTTTCTTGTGAATTTCTGTTTACGGCTTTAAGTCACGAGCTCCAACCGGTTGTCCCCAAAGCCAGCAATAATTGTATAACAGAACATGTACATATATATACCATACATATATGCTTTTGCATGCATGAAGTAATTTGTGTGTCTGGCCATTGCATTGAAGCCCCAGCTTTTGCCAAGGGAATTTGCAAAAAAAAAAAGAGTCACAAAAAAACAGAAGCGGCACCCACAAAGTGTTTGCCACAAGCTGTGAAGTATTTCGCATAAATAATTAAATAATGCCGCAAGCCTGTTGATGGCTTTGGGGGTTTGGAGTTTACATTTATAGGGCAACAAATTAGAAGGGATTTTGTGATAAGATAAAGGATATAATTGGAGGTAAGGATTTGTAATGTATTTCCTTAAGCAATTTGTAATTTCATAATATTTGTTTTATTTATATTCTGTTTGCTTAAGGATTGAAACCAAAGCTATAGGAGGGGATGTACAGCCATAGCTATTAGGGATTATTTAAAAATATATTCTAGAGACTTGAAATATTTTGTAAATAAAATGTGTTATTTAAAAATACATTCTAGAGGCACTCATTTAAGCTTTGTTTAAAGATAAATTCATATTATATATATTTTCGGGGAATATATAGTATCTAGGATAGAAATTACTCGTACTTTTAAAACCCATCAAAAATATGTTTAAGAGTATGCAATGAAATTTGTGTAGCATAATTTTGATTACATTTTAAAGGGTTTTAAAAGCCTTAGTAATATCTATAGCTCCCAGATTAACTTTCTATAAAACTAAACTGATTTTAAATATCAAACATCAATATTTATAAAATAAAAACAATTTGGATGCAAAGTCGTTCATCGATGTAATAGAATTTTAAACCTCTTTCACAGAAAATTTACTTTTTGTATAAAGACCCAGTAAAATTGAAAATGTAAAATGTAATTTAAATAAAATCATTCCCTTGCTAACTGCGTAGGATTTAATTTCGCACATCATTCTCTATTGCTCGCTCAACCATCATCACTTGGTCATCCATCCAAAGGCCACATTTTCCATTTAGTTTTTGTGTCTGCCAGTGCTCAGACACGTCATCGATACTAATTCAATAAACAATGCAAAATATTTGGCATTGTTAAAGGGGCTGACTGCGGGTGTGTTTCCCCTAACCAAAACGAAACAACACCAAAAAAATGGAAATTACGTGAAAATGCAAACATGGCTACAAATCAGCATATTCCATGAGCCGGGCTGGGTAACAACTTGAAGCTCGACGAGGATAACATTCGATTTTCGATTTGAATTTATCATTTTTTGTTGTCGGTGGCCGTGTGTATTCGTTTTGCATAAATCGCTGGCTGGGCTGGCTGTGTGTTTGCTGGCTGCCTGCTTTGCATGTGACAAATGCCAATCCCGGCAAGTATGCTACAGTTTATTGAAAAGCTTATTATGCCGCTCACCGAAGCGAAGGACGAGGAGGATTCGGTGCTGAAGAAGGAAGGAGTCACACCCAAACACACAGCTGTTGTGTCGTGTTTTTTATTAGATTGCTGTTTGTATTGCTAATGGAAGACAAACGTTATCGGTTTCAAGCATATAACACATACACATCCATAGCCGGAAGGCAAAAACTAAATACAAATAAATTTTATTCAATTTGCATGTTTTGCATGACTTCCTCCTTCTTTTTGTGTACTCAGTTTTTTATTTAAATTGAATTTCCTTGTCTTATTTGCTTAAGGGTCAACTCATTGCTGCTTGCATAGTTAATTCCTTGTCTTTAGCCAGCGAAATAGCCCAAAAATGTTAGCCAAATATTTGCGCCGACCAAACCAAGTCCCCTAAACGTTGCGGAGACTCAAGAATTCTTAGTTCCCGGAGACAAAATTGCTCAAAATTCGGATGCAAAGGCAAACACAGAATCAAGGAGATGGAGATGGTGAAAGAGAAAGAGGGGAAGCCCGCGCTGTCCACGGCTGTCATATTGTCGGCCATCCTGCGCCTGTCCGACTGGGACACATGGCCAACAATGGGAAATATGATGCATCGCTTTTGGCCTCTGGATTTTCGGTCTCTACTACAAAAAAAAGAATCCTTACTCTGTGTTGCTCTGCAGTGAATTTGTGCTATTTTGTCGCCTGGAGGTTGCCAAGTTAATTGGCCAACATTGACCACAGAATGTATCGTTGCGAAACTAACAAAGCAGAGCAGCCGAAACCCCATAATCAGCCCTCGTTGCAGGAACAAGAGAGGTGATTAGCAAATAATCAGTTGCTCAATTAGATAAGCCTGTCATGCGATTACCTGACAATTATCCGTCCAGGTAAGAGTAATTGTTCGGGATTTTTTGTTGAAATAACAGGTAAGGATGCTTTGGGTTGTAAGAGGATATTTAAGGTTTAAGTATACGTTTAAGTATATAATTAAAATAATTAATTAAGTAAATAATAAAGAAAGCGTTAGGTATAAGTATTAGTACATAATTAACACAATTATTAAATGAAATAATAAAGAAAGCTTTAAGTATACATGTAAGTTTATTATTAAAACAAAGGAGGTGCAAGAAAGAAAAGAATTTAGCAAATTTTGTCAATTTTGTTAAAGCCTAAAAATATTGAATCTTGAGTTTCAGAAATAGTGAAAGGCAAAGAAAATGATGTGATATACGAATTTATTACATTTTTTTAATAGTCAAAGAAAAATCTTTAAAAATAATTCAAGAAATCTGATTTTCTAAAAGATTCAATCAGAATTGAAGGTCTTATATAATTATTTAAAGAAAAAATACAACAGATTTAAAATATCTTATCAATTATATTAATATTAAAAACCTAACAATTAATCGGTCTTAAGTACTGTGTCTATTTGAAATCAAGAACTTAGTTTCAAGCTTTTTTATTTATTTGACTTAATATTTTAAACACACAAAGGTTGCTTTTATAATTTAAATAAAACCTTAAGCCCACAAAAAAACAATCTACAAAAAATTAATTAAGAAAATCCCACTTCCAAGAACCCGCCCTAAGCATTTAAAGGACTTAAAGCCAGCGGAAAAGCTGTTGGCTGCAATCCGTTTGAGCGCCGTTTTTGGGCCATGGGCTCGACATCAAAGCGGTCGAGGCTTATTCTTCATGCGTCGCTTTTTTTTTCGCTGGCATTTTTTTTTGGTGCGTAAAGAGCGTCAAGAACACACACACACTCACTCGCCGGCCACATGAACTGCTGCCCAGGGCTTGTCATGTTTTTTTCCAGGTGTAAGCAAATATTTTCTTGATTTTTCGCCTCGTTTTTTGCCTAGCAGACTTGATTCATGTCTATTTTCCAACTCGTTGAGGTCGAAAGTCGTCATCATTAGCTTTAAGGGCCGACTCCTGCCACGCGTGTGTTTATGGGTGTTTGGCATAATTAGCAAGGATGCTTGAGAAGTGCGAACCAAAGAATACTTTTTCCACAGAGCCGCAGGAAAGAGCAAACACCGAGCCAGGATCCCTGGGAATGACGTTGGGTATTTCTGTACTTTTTTAATTAAAACATAATCTATTTATTTGGCGGCGCCTCGCCTGGGAAAGTTGAAGAAACAATTTCGTTTCATTAGGAGAACACGGGAGTGAACAAGTTGGCCAACCTTGAAATGGGGTTGTGCTTCCCTTCTTTGGGGCAAGTTTAATTGCGAAATGCAATCAAATTAGCCTGGCAAACGTGCTTAATGGGAGTTATTACCAATGTTTTTTGGCCAATTAGAACTAATCCAGATGAAAGAAGTGCTTAATAATTCAATGAAGTTCTGCCGGTTTATCCCTTTGATAAACTTTCTTCATTTTCCGAACCATTTTTAATGCACTTTAAACTAAAAACTCTCGGGACAGGCCGCTGTCAGCCACGTAACTAGGCTTATATTTACTCCACTCCATTCCCACGGCTGTGTACGTTCCATGCCTTGTCATATATATATATATCTATGTATATATCTCCTGGGATAATATAAAACTAAAATAATAAATGACGGGAACGTGACTCGACATACGCAGCAGTGTCTGTCAACTTTTTTTTTTGTTTGTTTTTTAGTCCGAAATCTTTTACTTAGGCGGAGTGATGGTGGCTGCCGAGTTTAAAGCATTTTCGGGTGAGATTTTACTTCGGCAGAGATTTTCCAAAGCCACAGTTTTAGTGGAACTAGGCAATGCTTAAGCAGTTTTAGAGTCATTGTTACGTATTTTTCTGTGGTTTTACGGTTATTTTACTTGGGTGTGTAAAATGCATGTAGAATTATGTATTTCTTTTCTTTAAAATTTTAATTAGTTATTATTTATTGAGTGTTTTTTAGCTTATTATTGGTAAGTAAACAAATTATTTATTTTATTTTAAAAGGTTTTCCATTTAATTATTATTCCTTGGGAGTTCTGAACGTTAAAATTGTTAAAATATATTTTAATTAATTGTGGAATTTACATGTTACATATTAATATCTTTTAAAAGTTACATTAAATTATATATTTTTAATTATTATTATCTTTTAAAAATATTAATAAATTACATCTTTTTTACCCATTAAAAATTTAATTTAAAGTGGAAATATATTATCTTACCAGGCGTTTTTATTTAATTATTAAACTATTAGAGTTATATAAACTTTTTTTCATAAATTATAATTCCGAAAGGCTGAAAGTACATTTTATTTAATTATATCCTGCAAAATTAATATATATTTACCATTTATAGTTAATATTTAAATGAAATCAAAACAAGAAAACCAATGAATTATTTTATTTGTATATTTATTGCACAAT